>PVJO010001288.1:140127-179815 GCA_004026905.1 Hystrix cristata | reverse complement strand
CAGATGAAAATTCCTTTTAAGTACTCAGCAAAACACTTCAGCCCCTCACCCATCCTCAGCCCTTCAGAGCCTGCCTGTGACCACTCACAGGCCGCAGAGGCTCAGGGGCTGAAGAGTCAATGTGGGGCACTTCATTCTAAGACAGACACTGACAAATGAGAGTTTGCCTGAGGAGACTCATCAGGGAAAGAAAGGTCTTGAAATCGGTGAAGGTGGGGTGTTTAACTCGGAAAAGAGAAGACGTCACATGTTTGCAGAGTCACCGTGGTAAAGAGGGGCCCACGGCAGCCACTGTGGGACCACTGGAGCTGTCTGTCAGTGGCACGGTGTGTTGCAAGACAATGAGCTAGAAGCGTCACAAGGATCCAGTGGAGGCTGCGGTGGGACTTTCAGGGGTCCTGGGGACAGATGATCACCCCTTCTGGTCCCATTTAGTGAGCATTTGTTGACCATCTACTAGAAAGCAGGCTCTACAATAGGGTAGGTGCAGCAGAAGATACAAATGTAAACAACTCTTCACTATGCATTAGAACTGTTCTGATTTTTAAGGAACCAAAACTAACCTGAGATGTTAGTAAAAACAAAACAAAACAAAACAAAACAGGCATTCGTTATAAAGACGCCAAGATGAACTTTATACAGAGCTATAAGCTATTGCCAAAGTAAACCAGAATCAGGTCCTCAAAGACCAGCAGGAGTCATTTCTTCAAGCTGCTTCCATTCTCTCTGCTTCTATCCTCAAAATTGAAAGCACGGCAATTGACATACTACAGGCACAGCCAGCTTCACATCTACCCCGCTTCCCTGTTTCCCAAAAAGGACACCAATTGGTCCAATGTGGGTCTGTGTGCGTGGACTCTCCCTCAAGGTCCAAATGTGTGCACTGGACCTAAGTCAGAGGAATTTCTGGAAAGGAGCAAAGACTGGGAAACACAGCAAAGGATGCCCACCACAAAGGCACGGGGCCTGGGTTTCAGGGACTTTCCACCCAAAGGATGAAGCTTACAATCCGAAAGTTTCAGAAACAAATAAACCCTAGTGTTAGACCAGCAGTGACACATGCGAGAACAGACATGCCTGCTCCAGATGGTACTGGGAATCGGGTTTTTGTTGTTTTGCTGTTATTGGTGTAGTGGCAGTGAATTTTTAATTTGACAAAAAATAAATTAATACATTCTTATAAAAATAATTGACTGTCTTCTGTCCAACAGCATTACTAAATGAAAAATGGGAATTGTAAAATAATGTATATAGTATTTCATATATGTAAAACATATGCAAAACAATTGTATATATTTTATACAAATAATACGGCTATATGAATGTAAATTTAGACCCAAAGCCACATTTCCTGTCAGATGTCTCTCTCTGTTCACTTTTCTCAGATTTTTATTCTTTCTCTTACATTTTTAGTCTTGGATAATCAACAGCTCTCTGTTTATATCTTTGTCGATATGTTGCTCTTTATTCTGTTTTTTAATTGTTGAGAGGAATTTGTTAAAATAAACACTATATTTGTGGATTTCTCCCTTTAGTTTATTTTCTATATTTGAAGCCCTGTTATTAGGTGCATAGACATTTAAGTCTATTCATTTGTTTAATGGATTGATCCATTATATAATGACTTTTTATTTCTGGTAACATTTCTAATCTTCAGATTCATTTTTCTGGTAAAAATACAGTCACATCAGCTTTATTATGCTTATACTTTGCAGCATGCACTTTTTATTTACAACTATTCTATGTCTCTACATTTAAGTATTTTAAATATTGTATGCTCTACTTAATGCCCTTTCAGATAAATCCATGCCATTTTATTGTTAAAATATTTATGTATAAAACATTGTATATATTTAAATATCTATATACAACATTAAATTACGGGCTTCAGTGTACCATATCACCCCTGTTTATAGTTTTCTGTTTTTTAATCAAATTCACACCTTTATAAATAGTTCTCTCATTAAGTTTTCTCAAATTACCTTCATCTGGGCCTGGAAGTGATGAATCCAATGAGGTTGGATGTTGCTTAATATTTCTACTAGCCACTTAAAGTTTTCAGCAAATTTTCAGTCCATATCCTCAGCCCACTCTTCTCTGAGGTTATTGTCTTTCTTGTAAGAGTAGTGCCTTGATTTGTAGGCAGCTTTCACACAATCTCAGTTACAATCCACTGTCTCCTATATACCTTATAAATATTTCCCTCAGGTTTTTTAATTCTTGTTTGTAGTGTCTTTGTGACTAACGTTTCAATTTTTTGATGTAGGTATGTTCATAAATCTTTTAGCTCAGTGTCAGGGGTCAGCACACTTGATGTACATGGCCAGATAATAAGTATTTTTGGCTTTGTAAATTACACGGTCCATGTCACTAACCATTCATCCCAACTGTTGTATCACAAAAGTAGCAGCAGATAATACATAAACAAGTGATCCCAGTGAAACTTTGGGTTTTTGATTGGCTTCTTTTGTTTTCACAAAAATAGACAGTGGGCCAGATCTGGCCCACAGGCAGTAGTTTGCCAACTCCTGTTCCTTATCTTTTGCTTGTTTTCATCCATATAAGAAGCCCTTCTTAGACAGGCATACTGCCACTCACCTGTAATTTCAGCACTCTGGGAGGCTGAGGCAGGAGGACTGCAAATTCAAACCCCACCTGGGCCACTTAGCTATTTAGTAAGATCCTATCTGAAAATAAAAAATAAAAAGGACTGAGGATGTAGCTCAGTGCAAGAGCCATGGATTCATTCTCTAGTACCTCAAAAAAAAAAGCCCCTCCCCACCCTGGGGTTATAAACAAATTATTCTGCAGTCTAGTCTCTTTTAAACATTATGGATATTTTCATATTTAGGTTTATAAGCTCTTAGAATTGATTTTTGTAAGTGATAGCAGGTAAAGAATCTATTCTTTTCTCAGTGAACAGTCAATTGCCCCACTCCGATTTATTGTGCCACTGATGTGAAATGCCACTTTATTTACTTATTCGACAAATATTTATTATTATGTGCCTTGCAATGTATGCATTTTTCTGAGCTTGGCAATCTGGTCTACCAGTCTCGTCGGTCTATTTTCAAGTCTCCATCACAGAACTTTACTGTTTAAATACCATAATTTAGAGCATGTTTTGACATCTGAGAGGGAAAGTTCCCCTTCCTTTTCTTTCTTTTAATTATCTTGATGTTCTTGATAGTTACTTTTCAATGTGGATTTCAAAATTAGCTTGTCAAGTTCTATGTAAATCTCACTGGAATTTAGACTGGGAGTACTTTTAATATCTATAGATTCATTTATAGAAAACTGATGTCTTCGCTGCACTGAAATTTTCTTAAGAGGGTCATAGTAATTGTCCTTTTCCTTTTGCGACCGTAACACCTGTATGGCTCTTAGGAGGGGGACGTGGACGTCTCTGCTTTGTCTGCTACCTGTGCATCAGGTGGACTAGACTAAGACAAGAACTGCCTACTCACCTCAAGCTTTCCTTGTTATTTTCCAGGACCTTCTAGGAAATTGGTGACAAGTTGGTGACATGTTAAAAAAATATCAAAAACCTTCCTCATTCCAGGATTATTCTGCAGGTCTAAGAATTAATTTCTTTGGGTGCATAAAAATACAGGCCACATGGGCAAATAATTCCTTTTATATCAGGAGTATCAGAACTCATGGAAAACCTTCTGAGACTGGGTATTTAGGACGCTATGATCATGTGTCATCCAGGCTAAACATGGTAGCTAAAGGACTTTCAACAAATATCTAATTAGTGATTGCCATAAGCCAGGAACTGTTAGTTGCTGGGGCAGAAAACGACACAGTCTTTGTGTAATGAATTTGCAGTCCAGGATCAGGGCCCAGGCTAAGGGCCACAGATACACGAACAGGCAACTGTCCTCAAAGAGCAGTGTGCACAGGACTGTGGGATCCCAGAGAAGGCTCAGCTGACCTGAGGTTCAGAAAAGGATTTCCGGACAGAAGATGACTAGGCTGAGGCTCGATGAAGAAATGAGATGGAGCCAAAAAGCAAGAAGGGCATTCTAGGAAGGGGATGTGGACTTGGAAAGAGTGAAGTGGAAACCTCCTGTTATTTGCAACAAATGAATTATAAGCAATTTAGAATAACTATAATGTATAAGTGCAAGGGGGAAAGAGGCAGAAGATAGGTCTCCAGGGTAAGCCGGTATCACGGAGTAAGTACCTGGTCCGGCGCTCCCCGTAGCTTGAATTTTTATTTCCTTATAAGTAGTAGGAGTAATAGAGTTATTCTTGGAGCCTGGGCCTGGCTTTGTCAGAGATGTTTATTAAATAACTTAGTAGCTAAATATGGAGGATAGGTTCAATAGACACAGGCCAAAACAAAGGGACCAGGAAGGAGGGAGTTCAAGAGGATTGAACTAGGAAAGAAAGAGAGAGGCACATCTCTAACCAGCTGGGCAGGACAGGGGTCCAGGACCGCCAGTCAGTACAACTATGCTCTAGTCCGTAGCGGAAGTAGCCACTTGGGGAGTATCTTTGCTTAGTACCTGCTTCATTAATCTATTGTGGGTGTCAAATGAGAGGACAAATGGTGGTGGTGGAGGGAATGCTGATGAGTGTGCAGAGTCATAGCCAAGGTCACCGCAGGTGTCTAAGGAGCTGGCATTGGGCTGTATGTTGAAGGAAGGGGCAGGGGAAATGAAACAAAAGTAGTTCTTGGTTGGTCCTAGAGTGTAATAGTTTGGTAGATCAAAGGGGAGTAGATTCTTTCCAGGATGTCCAACAATTACTTTTGTTTGTAACTATTTCTCAAGGTTTTGAGACAATGCTTTGGTTGTGGTTGGGAACAGGACCAATCGTGTGCACAGTTCTAGAAACTCATGGGTGTGGGATTGTAGGAGGAAGGTCAGGCTCTCACCCTTGAACTACCGGCGACCAGGAGAGCCAGGGCCACCTACTAGTCAGGGATGGCAGGAAATGGGATCAGGCCAAACTTAAGAAAACATGAAATCTGCTTCAGAAAACCTGAGCTTAGATCTTGGCTGTGAAACAATTATTTGTTATGTCACCTTGAACATTCTTGCAATTATTCTGTGTCTCAGTTTCCTCCTTTGCAAAGAGAGAGTGATAATGCCAACAACAGAAAGTGCATATGTGTTGTTGTATGCACAGAGGGCTATGACTCTCCAACTCTGCAGATGCTCAAATGTCTTGAATAAAATGGTGTAGTATTTCCATATAACCTGTACACAGCCTCCCACGTACTTTAAATCATCTCTAGATTATTTATAACACATAATACAATGTAAATGTCATGTCAATAGTGGTTACACCACATTGTTTAGGGAATAATGACAAGAAAAAACCTGCATATGTTCAGTACAGATGCAATTTCTCTCTGAATATCTTCCATCCTTGGTCAGTTGGATCCATGGGCTCAAAACCCACCAGTATGTGGGGCCAGCTCCATGTCTTACTTTACATAGTTACAAAACTCAAGTGAAATGGTAGAGGTAGAGACACCATTAGGTATAAAATGATGTTTAAATGTAGTTATGATTTTCCTAAGTGAAGGTGGGGCCTAGGGCAAGGCTCAGTGTCTGGGAGCCGCTCCACACCACATCCGAGCGAGCTTCAAGTCCAGGAAAGAATTCAATTATTGCAGCGTGTAATTTTCTGTTTGCAAAGCTCATATTGTGTATGTAATTGAATCAGAATAAAGAGATCCAAAGGCTGCAGGCTTGGGATAAGGCTTTGGAGCTGGACTCCAGTGAAGCCAGGCTGGGGTGGGAGGCTGAGGGAGGGTGAGAGTGAGGGGACGAGGGCACAGAGAACAGAGGGTGAGGTGGCCCCTCAAGGCAGGGGCTGCTCCTAGTTTTTTATGGTTCTGCCAAGCTTTGCCTTCTCCTACAGAGCCAGAAGCGCTGTGGGTTGCAGGGAAAGGTCTCTTTTTCTCTCTTTGGCCAGGAGAGAAAGGCCTTGATGCTCCAGTTTGAAGATGCTTTCCCATCTCATCTCTATCCATTTTGTGCCTCAGCTCACTGCCTACTTCCTGTTCAAACAGAGTGAGTCTGAAACCAAGAAGGTGTCTCTCGAGAAAAACGTCAGAAGCCAGGTGAAGGGTCATAGATTTAGAGTAGTGCCACTAAGTGTTCTAATTTGCTCAGGACTCCACCAGTTTGGGCACTGGAGGAAACTACTCTGTTCTGGGCACATTGGGGTAGTCAGTCACCCTAATTTGGAAAGATGGTGGATTTCAGAGCAGTGAACCTGGGGAACCAGGTAAAGAGTATGGGATGTGTATCAAAGGGTCTCTCTTGGATGTGATCACACACATCCACCCTGAGGCCAGGGGACAGGACCTCTGCTCAGCAGAGACGTGAAGGATCACACAGCTACTGGTGGCTTCCCTGAGGTCAGTACCAGTGGACAGACTATCACAGAGAAGAGGGAAGAAGGCAGGCAGGGTAGGAGAAAGCAGAAAATCTACCTCCCAGCTTTCTCTGTACTCCAGATCTGGCACCTTTGTCCCAGCTTGCTCTATCTTGACAGCCCCACACTGCCTTTCCTGGAAGCCCCTTCCCCACCTCTCTCCTCCACCAGCCCCCTCGACTCCTTTGCCAGCCTCTGTCTCCCCCTCCAGCCCTGAGGAAGCAAGTGTGATTTGGCAGTTGGTCCAGGCCGGGATTCGGGGACTGAATTCCAGCGGAGAGCCAAGAGCAGGTCTGAGACCAGCTGCCTACTGCCATTTCCTGAACACTAACAAATCCAACTCCAAGACAAACAGCCTCTGGGAGAGAAGGAGACTGGCAGCTAGTAGAAGGGGAGGCAGGGGAGAGAGGAGGAAGCGGGGACCGGGAGGAGAAAGACAAAGTGAGAATAAAACCCACGCAGCACACCCAACTCCGTGGCCCAGAATCTCTCCCACATCTGCAGAATCAGAAACACTTATTAATAGCCAGCAAAAGGCAAAGAGGAAGTGTCTCATTGTCTGCCGCTGTCATTCCTCACTCTGACGAGCACTTAAAATGTCAAGACCCCTTTCAGCAGCTATGCACAAGCAATCAGGCCCTCTCATCGGTCACCACAGCTCCGCAGCCACCGCGTCTCGATCCTTCTGACTTCTTTACACGCCGTGTTTGGAGACAAAGCATGTGCGAACACATACACACAAGAGCTGTTTTTCCCAAGGACTGCGTGGGGGGGTCTGGGAGGCGGGATGGGGGCAGAGCGGGAGGGTAGAGAAGGAGGCCCGGCCCTGGCCGGCTGGCTCTGGGATGTCAGAGGAATGGTCATTACACGGAGTTGTTTGGAAGACGAGACTCTGGCCACAGGGTGGGGCTGAGAGAGAAAAATCTACCTGGAACAAGAGGCTGGGAGCTGTCAGCCTGCATGGAAAGGAGATTCCACGTGCAACTTTTAGACAACAAAGGATTGTTTTCTGGAGATGGGAGTTCTGGTTCATTGTTGTCTCCGTTGAGTGAAAAATAAGAGAACAGGTTGGAGCCACAGCAGGTGGGTTTCAGGTGGGACAGAAAGAGCGACCTCCTGATAGATCATAGTTGCCATGACGCTGGACTGGTTTGGAAAAATCGCTTTCTCTGAGGATGTCTACAAACTGTGCAGTGTCTCCGCCCAGTATGGCGGGGTGACATCCTGGGTACGGGTGGTGTGAGGAGTGTAGGAGGAGGGAATGGCTGAGATTCAACACTTCCTCCGGCAGGTGGGATCTCTTGTCCTCTGAGTTTGCTACAGCTGCAACAACAAAAAGCTACAGACTAGGTGGCTGAAACAACAGAAATTTACTGTCTCACAGTTTTGGAGGCTGAAAGTCTGTGATCCAGGTGCCAGCAGGCCTGGTTCCTTCTGAGGGTTGTAAGGAAAATCTGCTCCGTGCCTTGTCTCCAGTGCCTGATGGTTTTCTGGCAATCTCTGGCATTCCTTGGTGTGTGTCACTCTGACTCTGCATTCATCTCTACACGGTGTCCTCCCTCTGAGTCTCTGTGTTCAAATGTCCTTTTTGTATAAGGACGCCCATAATATTGCATTAAAGCCTACCCTATTCAGACGACCTCATCTTAACTGATTATATCTATTAGTTAAGTATACTCTATTTCCAAACAAGGTCAAATCTGAGGTATGAGGGTTAAGACATCAACATTTGAATTAGAGTGACACCATTCACCCATAATATTTATCAATCAAAAAGAAACATAAGACTATCAAGAGCGTAACCCAGGAAGTGAGGAGTAGAAGAAGCACTTCTGACGTCCACAGCCCTTGCCTCAGCAAAGCAGTGTGCGTGGGATTCCTTTCTGTTAGAGGAGCCAGGACCTGCCTCTCACGCTTGGATCTTTTCTATAGCTCCCATTTTTACTCCTTTGAAGCAGATGCGACAAGAGGGGCTGCGGCGACTGTCCTACATTCTGCAGCTGAAGGGAACTCAGGGCACCTTAGCTTAAAGGACCAGCTAGCGACCAAAGCATGTAATTTTCAGAAAATTCCCAAACAGAGTACATGCTACTATGTTCCCCATTTCAGGTCTCAGGAATGAACTGGTGAATCCATTCACCTAAGGAAGGAAAAAAGGGTGGAAATTTTTGCTTTCTGCTGACCTGAATATGACATGGCCAGGGGATCTGCTTAATGTCCAAAGACAATTAGCCTGTTGTCCAACATTTTCCATAATGTCCATCCAATTCAATTAACTAATAGAATCATGAAATGTCAGTGCTGCACATAGAGATAATTCAGTCTGAGATCCTCATTTATTAGATGAAGAAAACAATGCTGAGAAAAGGTAAAGAATTTCCCCAGCACACAGTCTGCATCCTGTGCAGAAGCACTTAGGTTTGGGGGCTCCCAGCTGGGTGCTTTTAATTCACTGAGCATTTAATTCATTGTTACCTGTTGTAACTAGGGCCTGGGCAAAGCACTGCCCAGGAAGAAGCAGTGTTGGGTATAGTCTAGAAGGGCACAGCCCCTGCCCTCAGGGAGCACTCTGGAGGGAGAAACCAGCGCCCACTTCTGCTCACCTCCTGCAGTGGGGAGTGCCAGGTGCGTGGCCCTAGCTCCCCCATATTAGCTGTTGCCTCTTCTACCTAAAACTGTGGCTGCCAGTACAGCCTGGACTCTCTGAAGTTAACTAGGTCAATGAAGAGGACTCCATGATTTGACCTTCTGGAAGATTGTACTGACAATCAGAACCCCTGTGAGTAGGGAAGCCACCCACCACCCCATCTGCCCAGCCTATCTCTTGTTCATGGGAATTCCCAAGTCCTCCGGCCTCCTCCTCATCCCATCAAGAACTGGGCAAGGGGTAAAAGCAGGAGTTTGAGATGGCGCAGAGGCCCATCTAAGGCAGGCAAGGCCCAGCCCTGCTCTCTGCAGTTGCCCCCAGCTCCCATTCCCCTGGCCTGACCGAGTGGCTCAGCTTTCAGGAGATCAGTGGCTTCTACTCTCTGTATCATCTCCTCCTCCTCCCAGACTCTAACAGTTAATTCCATGCTGTGCTAGGAGATCACACCTGATGACAAGCTGGAACATCTTCACTGTGCTCTCTGGTTTTTCAGGAGCTGCTTGGTCCCAGTAATCCCCTGATACACCTTGATTTGGGGAGGGGAGAGGAGGGGAGGTTGGAACGATGGGCTGGTTGACATCCTCTTAGGTCCCCCCTGGAGCCTGGACGAAAACTGAGTTTTCATCTTCTGATCTGAGAGGGAAAGAAGCACCAGGGGAATGGGGTTGGAGTTTCAGAAGGGAGTGTCACAGGCATAGGGATTTAAAAATAAACAGAGGAGCCAGCAGCATCTTTTTAGCGATAGCCATGGTAACGGATGCTGCTGGAATCAGCCAGCATAGGCACCATTCCTGAAGCCCCAGAAACGCATGTGGAGTTGTACCATTTTCCATTCCTCTTTTTCGTTGTCACTGTTTTTGGTTGAAATTCTCTGGGGCTGTGAATGTGGCAGATCCAAACACGGGGAGCCTCCCGCAAATGTGTCTGTACATTCCCACATGCACCTCCAGCTCCTCTCCTCCATGTTCCCTTCAAACATGTGCTCAGGAGCCCAGCCCATGCACACTCATGAGTGTGCATTCACACCCACACAGACACACCCCGTGGTTCTCCTGCGCTCACACAAGCAGAGACACAAGTGCGTGCCTGTGCATCTCTGCTCACTCCTATGTATGCTTAAAAAAACATACCACCGTAGCCAGAGGTGGGAGGAAGACGAACTCAAGTCTTTCTCCAGGCTCCATACACATTTTTGAGGGCGTACCGCTCAGTTTCACCTGACATCGTTTCAAAGCATTTACATATTTGCTCACAGGCCATCACAGTTATTTCTTTCTGGAGGTCTTCAGACCCTGGATCTCCCACAGATGTGGGAGCTGTGTCGTACATCCAAGTGCATGTGACTGACTATGTCTTCTTACCCTCCCTGCTTGAACACACACGCAGTTGTGGGCAGTCTGCTCTCTCCAATGTGTGCACTTAACCAACAGCAAATTCATGCTCATGTGTCTACGCTCCCAGCGTGTCATGGTTTCCTATAGACAGCAAGCTCGTATGTGCAGGCGGAAGTCCCCCGGTGCAGACCAGGGAAGGTGTGTGGGTATGTTGTCTAGAGGTGCACCTCAAACCTGTTGCCTTCTCTCTCTCTCTCTCTTGCTATAGTTCTGTGTGTGTGTGTGTGCTCACGCGCGTGTGTGTAGTTGTCTCCTCCAGCCAAGCATCTGAGTCATGCCTTTCATTCACCCCGTATAAGGTGGTGAGAAGGAAAGCAGACGGTCACAGACTTGGCTTTGAGGCCCTTGGGTTCCTCAGCAGGCAAAATCGAGCAGAAATGTACTGCCAGAGTCATTGTGTTTTTTTTTTAAAAATTGCACAAGTCTCCCAAGGAGGCAGGAAAATCAAAGCCCGTCATTTAAAATCCCCACACAACAGAAGGAGAAATCAACACAGAGCTCTCAGAAAAGGCTGAGGCTCCCCCACATCTTCCTCCTTCCCCAGACGAAAAGACAAACAGAAAACAAATTTTAAAAAATCTGGACTGAAAAGAAGAATTGTCGAATAAATGGCACCAGGTTTTCTCTCATCCTGAGACATGTGCTCCCTGGCCACAGGACAGAAATGAGAAGGGACCGAGTCTTTCAGGGGCGAGGCAGACGAAGGGGCAGCTCATGTTAGGCTGACCCCAGTGAGGGGTTCTTGTTCCTAGTGTGTGGGGTGAAAAAAAACATCACAGGCTTTGGAGAAGACAGAGCTATATTTGAGACCAACATCTCTCATTTAGTAGATGTGTGGCCACAGGGAAGGCCCTTGGCCTATGAGCCTCAGTTTTCTCATCTGTAACATAGAAATAAATACAAGGTCTCTATATCCAAGCTTTGTTGTGACAATCCAATGAGGTGTCCTAGTTCTAATCTGTGCCTAGTAAATTACTAAGGAAAAATGTCTAGATTTGGGAGTGTGGAAGGTCTCCAAACCCTGATCCCCAGGAACAACAAAGGTTCAGAACATCACCAAAGCATGTTCTTCTCTCTGCTCTTGGCGGGGGGGCAGGGGGGCAGATCTGAGGAGATAGGAGGACCTCACCATTGGCTTCATCCACATGCTTTATGCTTGATGGTCTTTTCCTCAGGAATATCCACCCTCATTCTCCTGATATTGAAGTTTTCCTCTCTCTTGTTTTTTTTCTAAATAAACCACTATGCTTTTATTGTTCATCTACTCCATGCTTTATCCTATTCTTATCCCCTTTGTCTTCTCAGGCTGCCATAACAGAAAACCTTAGGCTGGGAGGCTCAATTGAAATTTACTTTCTGAGGGTTAAAATGTTAAGGTGCTAGCAGACTTGTTTCCTGGCAAGGGTGCTCTATCACTTGTACAAGGGTAGAAGGGCATGTTCTCCCCATGTCTTCACATACCCTTTCCTCTGCGCGTGCACAGAAAGCGAAATTCCCTTATGTCTTGTCCTTCTAAGGCCACCAGTCCTATTGGATCAGGGCCCCACCCTCATGACCTCACTTAACCTTCTCTGCCTCCTTATAAGTCTTGTTTTCAAATACAGCCACATTAGGCAGTGGAACTTCAACATGGGAGCTGGGAAGGCCATTATTTAGTCCATAACAACTTTTATACCTCTGCTATCCATCACTGAAGGTGTTGTCCATGTTTGGTATGAATAAGCAGAGAGAATGCAATGCTACTCTGGAGCAAGGAGAAAATGCCCAGATTTGATTCTTGGGTTATACACACCTGCAGCAGCAAGTGTGACCAAGAGCAGGGGTTTGTGCCTGGACTCCTTTCTGTTCCCAGAAGACTAGAACCCAGAGAGCAGATGATAGAAAGGATCAACTGCTGGATCACATGAGAAGGGTGTCAGGTACCATGAGTAACACTGACTGGGCAACCACATGAAGAATGCTGTGAGGGAACGCACTCGGAGGGCAGCAGGTATCTGAGAGTGACTTCCCCCTTCTCTTTGAACAACGCCTACATTTCTTTCAATGTCCAATTCAAGTCTGTCTCCCCTGTCAACCATTTCTTACCCCCCCCCACAATACTCGGCTACACAAACATGCACATGTGTATACCACATGCCTGTGTACAAATCATTACTTTCATTGTACACATTCATAGAAGTTGGTGTCAACCATTATAGTACCGTGTTTGAATTTGATTACTCCCCACACTTTAGGATGCAAACTCCTAGAGGGCGTGAAATTGTCCAAATAGTTCATAAATTTAATGCCAGCGTATAATGTGAATCCTGGTACGAGGGTGATTTGCCTGGACTGAACGGTCTTTCAGGACTCCAGGCAGTCAGCTCTAAAACCAGGATAACCCCAGGCAAACAGGGATGGCTGGTCACCCTAACTGGTGTGTGTGTGTGTGGGGGGGTAAGTATTTGTTGTGTAATTAATGTGTAAATACTGCAATAGATAAGGCACAGCTCCACCAGGGCATTACCAAATGATCAGAGTGATGAGGGTGGTAGTAGGAAGCCCCCTGCATAGACTCACTAAGAACAAGGCTGTATTGGCCCAGGGTGGAAGAAGCTAAAAGCAGATTCAACTCCAATCTATACCATCATAAGCTGAAAACACAAGAAGTGTTAAGAAAATCTGAATATGTTATGACTCGCAGGGTCCTAATGGGAGAAGGCAGAGCATTGCAGGGCTGCTGCACATTTTTGAGGCTGTTGTAGAAAAGGATAGCATATTCTTCAAAATCTCTCTTAGATTCAGAGCCTTGAATTGCATGGCTCACGAGCTGAATTGCGATTTTCTTTCTCCACATAAATATTATCATAATAGCATTAAAAAGAATTTTAGAGAAGGAAAATAAATCACTTTAGTTGACTAAACCCAATCCAACAACTAATTTTCTTTTTGTATATTCTCTTTTAGTGCTTACTCTTAGTTTTACATAATTATGATCAAGAGTGAACATACAACTTATATACCATTTTTTAAAGCCATAGATTGTGCGGGAAACATTTTCTACTTGTTACTTAGTCTTAGTAGTTGTTCTTTTTAATAGGAGTACAATGGTCTGTAGCTCATATAACAATTCCCCAATTGTTGGCATTTAGATTGCTTCTGGTTTTCTACCAATGGAGGTAATCCTGATATATTGGATGCACATAATTTTTCCTTCTTTTGTAATATTTCTTGTGCATAAATTTTTTTTTTAGCATTCAGATTACTAGGTCAAGGAATAGGATAATTTTTAATGGCTCACTCATGCTTTCACCAAATATTTACTGAACACCTACTATGTGCTGGAGACTACTGGGAAATGAGGATACAAAGGTGTTAGGGCTAGCTTCTGCCACCATGAAGCTCACGGTCTAGTGGGGACAAAGATACAGCAACGGTACAGTTTGATATTAGCTCCCGTGTGCTAGAGGCTATTACAGGGGCCACAGAATCTAACGGAGCCAAGCAGAGGGGCATAATCAAGCAAGCCACTGCCAAGTAAGGCTTACTTATTCTGAAAATTTAGGAGATGTCACCCTGGTGGACTGTGAGGGGAAGGAAAGCCCAGACAGAGAAGATAGCAATGCCCAAGTCATGACGGCAGAAGAAGACACGATGCGTTCCAGGGGTTAGGTGGCTTGATAATGTCAGGGAATAAACGAGGGTGCAGAGAGGGTTTTGAGGAGACAATGAGGCGGAGATGCCCCCGGACAGGTGGGTGGGGCAGCCTGTGCACTATGCCAGGGAGTTTGTATTTTATTTTTAAGGTAGTGGGAGACATCAGGGACTCTATGCAGACTCGATAGAATTTTCCAATTTTCTTTCCAAACGGGACTCATTTACAAGAAAAACCCTTCTAAAGGGTTTTTGTTCTACTTTTCCTAGGGCTTCCTTAGGGGCTCTATTCCCATTTCTGCCATAGGCTAAGGGTGGGGCGAGCTGGGAGGAACAAACGGACTCTTGCCTGTGGGCCTTAGAGTTGAGTGCAAAGGAACAATAGTACCCCAGGAGTGGAGTGTGTGCAGATTAAATAAATTCTTCCAGGAATAGGACGAAAACGAAGAGGAGGTCCGTTAGATGGGGGCATGTAACACTGGCCTCCCGCCAAAGCCATGCTAATAGAAACCCCTGAGTCCTCTAAGGCCTCTCTCTTTTCTGTGGGACCTGGAGCCCCAATAGGGCACAGAAGAATGCTGGTAGCAATACGTCCCCTCTTGTCTTGCTGACATCTGCTTCTCCGTCTCCCCTCTGCCTCTGAGACACAAGTAGGTGGCGCAACCAGGGCGGCGGGTCAGCACTCCCCTGTGCCCAGGCTGGGCGGTACCTTTCCCCACCTCCCTCTAATTCCTACCACCTTATTAAATTCAGGGCGATTCAGGCTGTGCAGCTTTCTCAGACCACCTGCTGTTTGACCAATTCCTTTTCTTTTCTCCCTCTGGTGACTAATAGCTGCTCTTCCCTCAGAGTATGTGTCTCCTCCTTTCCCTGCTGCACCCAAAGGCAGCCGTCTGACGCCCTCCCCTTGACTCGCTGAGGCACAGATCCAGGGCCAGGTCCAGCGCCTCTCTGGGCTCTCGGGCTCCTCTTTATGGGGAGATGTCTCTGTGGAGTTGAGAAGCTGGCCCCAGAGGAGGTGGAGACCCAGAGCGAGCGAGAAGGAGGAAGAGAGAGGCAGAGAAGGGACAGAGAGCTCAGGTCAGATCCTAGGGCCCCCCGAAGGCGGAAGGAAGGACGCGAGTGTGAGGAAAAGTGTGCATAAAAGGCAGCCGGGTGAGACGGGAAATCTCAGAGGGCAAAATGACCACGAAGCGAGATTTTAGGAACTGAGAATGTGCAATTTCTTGTCATCCTAGGAGGAAGAGCACCTTGGAAACAGTGCTGGACCGGGCCTCGGTGGGTCCTCCCAGTGGCCAAGCATGAGCACACTCACACATGTGTGTGCCCGGGCACGCGCCCAAGCCCAGCTAGTAGGGGGCTGAGGTGGACTGATTGTTGTGGTCAATTTGCGCAGAAACACCCAGCTGGACTGAGTTGGTGGGATTCCGGGCGTAGAAGATCCACCTGAAGATCGTTGCAGACTTAACATAAAAGAGAACGGGAGCAGAAGATAGCGGCCGGCTGTTTCCCAGGAGAAGCTCTGCTGCGGCTGGTTCTCCCGAAGGTGACTCTGTTGTTCTCCCTGCAGAAGGAGCGCGAGGTCTTCCCATCGAGGATGGCTGTTACTCACTTAAGGGGAGCTCTGGTCTTCGTCTCCACTACGAGCATCTCATACTAGTTCCAGTGTAGATTTCTTCAGCCTTTTAGTGCAGACACGGATGTACACAGGACAATACCGTGGGCTCTTGGCCCTTGAGTGGATGGTTTGGATCTCCAAACATAGCTGTTCCGCACCCTTCCTGCATTTGGCTCATGTGTGTGAATGTTGTAACTTGCAATTGTCCTGTATTAAATCTGCTCTCTTGCAGGCCGCAGGCTGTAGAAAAGTAACTGATACAGGGCTCAGTCCTTCCCTCTGACGGGGTCTGGGCTGCATATCCACAGGTGACGCTACTCCCTGAGCCAGCTGTGTGCGCCGGCGGGCGGGGTGGCGGGGAACAAGCATGCACGTGAGACGAGAGTCAGACTGTACTCAGGAGTGCGGCCTGTCAGCCCTGGCCCGGGTCCCGGAGCCCTTTAACAAACTGCTCTGTGTCACAGAGCTTCTGTCCCAGTCCCGCTGTCCCCCATAACTCTGATCAGGAAACCCATGAAAACAGACATAGGAGCATTTTACAAACTGGAAAGCACTCTTCAAATAAGAGTGGTGTCACCCTCCTAGTCGGAGGTGACAGGAAGGACCAGAGGAGGACGCAGATGACCTCAGGCTTCCTTACTCCTGCTACCTGTGCACTCCTGTTCCAGCTCGTTACCACTCGATGTTCCAGCCATTCTTAACTTCTCGTGGCTCCGGACCGCAGGCTGGCTTGCCCTCCACTCTCCTCTCTGTGCCTTTGCTTGTTGTGTCCCACTTGCACACACATGCCTGCACACACACTCTCTCTCCTTGCTCCACTAACTCCCTGGTCTTCTGGTCTCAGGTAAAATCTTCCTTCCCCCAGAAAGCCTTCCTGGAACAACCACACATTAGTTTTGTGTTTCTGCTCTATGTCTTTATAGAATCCCACGCTTGGGGGGGAAGGAGGAGGGTGTGCTTGTATCTGCATGCTCATGGGTGAGTCGGGGGAGGTGGGTGTGAGTCCCTCACAATACCATTTATAGCCAACTCCAGAGCCGCAAGACCACTGCGAGAGCGACCATAGCTGAGTGTGGGTGCTCTGCCACCTGTCCACCAGCTGCCACTCTCTCCCAACTCTCCGGGAAAAGCCACAGAAGTCTGAAGCATTTTCTGGGTCACCGCCTAGCAGTCGGTCCCAGCCGCCTTCCTTCGCACACTTGTCTGTCTGTCGTGGAGTAAGCTCTGAACCCCTTCCTCCTCGCTCAGCTCAGCCTGTGTCTGCTCCCATGGCTGTGTGGGGCTGCAGACTCAGCTGGTGCTGGGATGCAAGGATCTCGCGCTCTACTTCTTGGGTGAGCACTGCATGATGGAGTGTGGCATGGTGTGTCTGGGTGTGGGCCTGAGGACCCTGGTAGAACCAGCCTTCACTTCGGTCCCCGCACCTTCCCCAGATGAGCACCCCCACACACACACTGCCAGGCCTTTAACTGGGGACCACTGTGTTGAACATGCCCCTCCTTCCCACTTCAACTCCCTGCCTGCCGCTTTGCCCCCACAGCACTTATTGTTGCTATCGCTTCTATTATTGTACTGTGTTCTTTCTGTTTGTGTTCAGCATTTGGCCACATCATCAGAATGGAAGCCAGAGGAGGGCAAGGACAGTATGGATTTTGTTCCTGCTGGGCTGGTCATTCTCCACTTGCCCTCTGCCCACTCCGGTCCGTTCACCAACCCTGTGGTGGCCTGGGGAGGCTGCCCTCTGGCTGATGCCCCTGCCAGCCTCCTTGTCGGGTGTGGCTTCTTGTTGCAGGAGCCGAGGAGAGATCAGAGAACAGGCTGAAAGAGAGGAAGGGGTTCTTCCCTGCGTCTTCCCTGCTTTGACTCTGGGTATCTACAGGAGGTTTCCTCCTCAGCTCCTGCTCTTGACGGCTTCCTCTCCAGTAATTCCAGCAGCTCTGAACTCTGGTGCTGTATTTCTTTGGACTGTCCTGATGTTTCTGGTCTCTGATCCCTCATGCCTTGTTGGTTCTCTTAGCCTGCTCACACCTCTGTAACTTGTCTTTTCATTAGAGCCCTTTGTCTTCTCTTTCTAAGGTGACACATGTTCCCCGCTGAGACTCTGCTACAGCTGTGGTTCTGCACAAGTGTGGCTGAAAGTGAAAGCCTGGTCCCCAGGATGAATGTTCACACATGCCCAGGCGTGGCTGCAGAAGTAGAGGGTGGAAGGCAGAAGAAAGTTCGAGGGAGATGCGGGTTTCTTTGGATGGGAGATCCTCCAAACTGCTCCCAGACCAGGAGCAGCACTCACATTTTTCAAGATTATAAACGGGCCGGGGATTTAGCGCAATGGTTAGAGTGCTTGCCTCGCAAGCACAAGGCCCTGAGTTTGATTCCCAGTACCAAAAAAAAAAAAAAAAAAAGATTATAAGTAAGAAAATTCCAGCGTCTCCCTCCCTGGCCTGTTCTTATGAGTCATAATTCTCCCTGGCAGGAATATCTCCACGTCCTTTCGTTGTTGGAAACTCTTTCTTCTTGATCTAAAGGTAAATGTTGTCTCTCCACATTATTTTTCTAAGAATCATTTTGCTACATTAGCAAGTAGTATCTAACATGTTAGTGTTTTACAGGAGGACTGCAAAGAACACAGGATACGAGTCCATAAAGACTAGCTTCAGCTCTGACACATTGTGCTGTGTGAAGCGAGCACCACCTTTAATCACCTTGGGGTCTTCGTGTGGCCCTTGAAAGGGGGATGCTGGTGAGCCTCGCCCAGCCTGCTCCTGCTCCGCATCTCTGAACACAATAAAGAGACCGTGGGGAATGGGAATGCACTCTGCAGCCCCATGTTAGCTGCTACTCTCATTCTCTTCAGCATGTTTAATCTCCAGGTCTGGGATTCTCTTAAAGTTCTCCCTTTCAGATCCTCTTGAAACTGACCCAAATTCTCCAAAGGAACCCTCCTAATATTGCATGTACCCAGGAGACGGAGTCAGGATGGGAGTCCTCATCTTCTCTTCTTAATGATGTGGGTGTCCATCTGAGCAACCTGCTCGGGCGACAGCATTGGTCAGGCTCCTGGATGCCGATCCTCTCAGCGCCTTGGTCGATTTACAAAGGATATGGAGCTGTCCCATGCTGGCCACGCTTTGTAGCCTCCCTGGGTAACATAGACTCCAACTGTCTGCTGCAGGCTGTCATGAAAAGCTCAGGTGCCAGAAATAATATTCCTGAAGGATTACCCGAAGGACACGCAGCCCATCTATTCCTACAGGTATACTAGATTCTATCCCCAGCTCAAGCCAGACAGTCAGAGCTGTGCATTCACACCAAATGCTTTTCACTCCTCTTGGAAGCAGATTTCCTGGCTTGCATTTAGGCATATACTGTTTTGAGCTCGCACTGAAGCGATGCTCGAAGGGAAACCCACATGAGTCTAGCTATTGCACTGAATGTTAGAATGGTACGTTTAAAATTGCTGTTAGATCGCTGTATCCATTTTGAAGGCTCACGTAGAAAATTTCCCTTAGCTTCAATTTCTCCAGGGAATCGGCTATGATTTTCACTAATGGACAATGCAAAATGTGTTACTGGTGGCTTCCCCCTTATCTTTGATTGCTAAGAAGCTCAGACTTTAGGTCACGCATTTCTGTGTTCTAGCTGTTTTTTGGATCTCCTGTCCCTACTCCTCCACTGTTTCACTTCAACTCAATCATTCATCTATATTTTTATGTTACTGTAGTGCATCATTATGATAAGCTATCTCAATATCTTTTTACTCCAAAAAAGAGACTGGTGGCTCAGAACTTTACGAAGTTTTGGCAAAGTGACCTGAGCAGTGTAGATAAAACTAGAAAAGATGGACCCCCCCAAAAAAAACCTTCATTAATTCATCTGACATTGGTCGTGGTTTACTGACTAGGCCACAGGGGTTATGAAAGCAAATATAATATCGATTCATTCAAAAAATATTTATTGGGCCTTGACAGGTGATAGAAAAACAGCAGTAACCAGGACACCTGCCCTCATGGAGTTCTTAGAAAGGTGGAAAAGTCACTTGACTTAACCAAAACCCGTCCTGCAGTGTGAGGAACAAGTCTGTGGACGAAGGACTGAAAGTGGTGTCATATTCCATGTTCTATCCACACAGTATTACTCAGCCGTAACAAGGAGGGCTGCTGATACACGCAACGACATGGATGAACCTCAAAACTACTCACAGTGCACTCCTGTCACGTCTTGAAGAGACAGCTACAGTGGTAGAGAACCAACCAGTGCAGGTAAGGGCCAGGGAGGGAGCAGTGTGACTATCGGGGCATGCGGGGAGCTTAACGGAATGGTAGGACTGTTCTGTGCTCTGATTGTGATGATGTCAGACGTATCCACAGGACCGCTAAGACTTGTAGAACTGTACACCAAAATGGAAGTCAACTGTACTGTTGGCTGATTTAAAAAATAAAATTTAAAGTCACCAAAGAAAAGTTCACCGTGGAGGATTTCAATGAAGAAAATGGGGGTGGAGAATGACATTGAGTGGATTTCAATAGCATCTGCAATATTTCGTTTCATAGATGACCTCGGGGTGAGGGGGACCAGCCGAGCTAAGGCTATGTTTACACACTATCCCAGTGGCAGTGGGAGGCGCTGATGGGTTTAAAGCAAGGGAATGGCAGAACCAGATTTGCACTTTGAAATAATCCCTCTAGCTGCGGAATGCAGTGTAGACTAAAGAGAACCCCAGGGCCTACGGGGAGGCTGGAGAGGTTTAGGGAGGTGAAAATGTGGCTCCGAGAAAGAGCGTGAAGAGAAACTGCTTCACACCCACCAGCAGCTGTCCACACAAGTCCAAAGGCAACGAGCAGGAAGGAGTAAGAGATGCTGGAGAGTCTGAGGGACTGTGCCAGAGGCTGGCCAAAGCCACTCTGAGCAGATCTCCGCACATCCGTCTCTCAGGATGTGCTGTGCAGCCCCTTCCTTACTTGTGTGCACAGGTTAGAGCCCTCAGATTCCCCTGGTGAGCTGGTCCATCCGCCCAGCTCCGGAGGGCAGCAGCCTCAGAGAGCTAACAGGAATGCAGGTAGGCCTGGCCCTGGGAGAGGAGCCTTTCCTCACCCTAGGCCTCTGGGTGACTTTTCTCTTCACTTCTCTCCACCCCATCTCTCTCCAGGGCCAGTTTAAAAATCTGGGAGAGGCAGGGGTGGGCAGTCCGAGGGCAGAGAAAAGCAGGAGAGCGGAACATTTCAGAACATTTCTGTCCCCCAAGTCCTGCCGAGGAATGGTTTCCTAGTGTTTTATCTGCCCTGGATATCGGCTGCTGGTATCTTATCAAACTGTAATTACCCAGCCTGGGTCTGTGCTAATTGGTTCTCTGGAGTAAAGTTACCTCCAATCTGTGTGTTATGGGTGCACAGCAGGAAGTGGTTTGAGCCAAGGAGGCTGTCTGTGATGATATGTCAGGGAATTGCTGCGGTGGCTGCAGGAACCCAGAGCTGGGACCCGGCTGAGAGGGAGGGAAGTGTTCCTTGGGTTCTAATTCTAACCTACAAAGATCAGCCGGCCTCATGCCACCTACTCCTTGGGCCCTCTTAGAGGACACACACAGAGGGGGATAAATACCCTCCATCTGAGAAAAGAAAGAGAGAGAGCAGAACAGAAGAGGGTTGGAAGGAGGAGGGATAGAGAGGAGGGAAGGAAGGGAGGGAGGAAGAAAAGGAAAACAGGAAACCCTCTTTGGCCCTATTGACCTCTCTGACTATATTCTTGGCAGTAACCTCAAATATGAGGACTCCAAGCACCATCTCATTTCCTTACAATTCTTCTGTAATCTGAATTCCATGTCAGTCTGCAGCAGAATCCCATTTCCAAGTTCTCAGATTTGGGTGAGGGCCCAGAGGGTTGGTGGGGCTCTCTGGCAGGCCACCTCATCCACACAGAATCCCTCTGGGACAGTCTCACTATGGCAGCGCTCAGCCCCAACTCCACACATGCTCACCCATGCTCAGAATCGTTCTGTTAGAAAGATTTTACCTATACATGTATATATGTATTGAGCCCAACCAGTCTCCTTACAATTCCTTCTTCCCCTTGGGAGGCATTAAGTGAGTGTAAAACTCCTTCTCCCTCACAGCACTTCAGCTACGTCTCCCCAGAATATCAAACAAAAGCTTTATATCCATGAAACAATAACTCCTTATTCCTCTCCCTCTAGCCCCTAGTAAACTCTGGTCTACTTTTTGTCTCTGTGAACTCGAGTATTCTAGGTGCCTCATAGAAGTGGAATCTTACAGCATTTGTCCTTTTGGGTCTTGCCTGTCCACTTAGCATCATGTTTTCAAGGTTCACTTGTGTTGTAGCCTGTGTCAGAAGTCTGTCCCTTTGTGTGGCTGAGTAACATTTCATTGTATGTGTACACCACATACAGTCTATCAGCTTCTCTGTTTAACTGGGCATTTGGGTTGTTTCCATCTTTTGGGCACTGCAAATGATACTGCTACAAATACCAGTGTGTCAAGTTTCTGTTTGAGCAGTGTTTCAAAAATAGAAATTTGATTATGTCTCTCTCCCCTTCCTAAAACCCTCCCCGAACTCCTTATCTTGAATTTACCATGAAATAGAAGCCTTTTTCCTGGTCTCAAAGAGCCTACCTCAGGGGGAGCTGCCTGCCTTGGGTCCAGCTCCACTTTTACCATTCTCCCCAACCTGGCTGGCTTGCAGCCACACTGGAGTTCTGTCTATTTCTTGAACAGGTCAGGCCTGTCCCTGCCTCAGGGCCTTTGTACTTACAGCTCCTTCTACCTGGATCACATTTCCCCCTCAGTTCCTTCCTATGGCTCGCTCTGTTTTGCCATCAGGTTTCATTATCACTTCCCTGGTGGGCCCTTCCTGACTGCAGATTTCCAGCTCTCCCTGCTACATCACAGTGTTTTAGTTTCATTATGGCACATGGCTTATGTTTTCTTGTGTGTTTATATATCTCCTCCAAGTAGAATATAAGCACCCTAAAGACAGGAGTTTTAGCTTGTTCACTCCTATTCCATTGTGACGGGTACAATGCTGTACTCACATTTTTAATACATTTCTGCCAGAACGATCTTTTCTCCACTGATGTTTAGCTCAGGGCGAGCACCCCTTCTTCAAGCATTCTTTTTTTCCTGTGGTACTGGGGAGTTTTCTCACTGAGTTACCTCCCCGGTTTTTTGTTTGTTTGTTTTTTATTTTGAGACAGGATCATACTAAGTTTCTAAATGGCCTAGGCTTGGCTTAAACCTGTGACCTTCCTGCCTCAGCATCCCAGAGTGCTAGGGTTACAGGTGTGCACCGTCACAGCCCACTCACTCCCTTTAGCCATTCTTTTGCCTTCTGAATGCACCTTGGTGGGCTGATGTACCTCCCACAGCATCTGCCTGGAATGAAGTCACTTTTCAAGTGGGGAGGCTGTGTCTTCCCAGGGCCTTTCCTTCTCAGTCTTGAGGGAGCATCCGAATCGCCCAGAGGACTTGCAAAGCCTTCCATCGCTGGGCCCCTGCAGAGCCTGCACGTCTAACAGTCTCCAGGGGCTGCTGTTGGCCCAGGGACCTCACTGCCGGAGCCACCAGGAGACTCCTTCTATTGCATCTCTACTGCTCTATGCTGACCTCTGGTCAGCCCGAGAGCGCAGAGAACCTTTCTCCTCTGTCCTCAATCTCCTGAATCTTTTTGACACTTACTGCCATCAGCTGCCTTTCTTTCTCAGAACCCCCCTCCCTGGTGACCCCACACGATGCTCTTTCCCAGCAAAGTTCTTTATGGCTCTCCTATCTCGATTTTGACTCCTTCTTCCTCCGTTTTCTGCCTCTTCAACATTGGTTTTCCCCAAAGAAAAGTCTGTGTTTCTGCTTTCACAGGGCTAATCCCGTCTTCTGGCTGTGGCTCACGCCTTTATGAAAATCGATTCCAAATACCCCTCCCCAGGCCTGACCTCCCTCTGGAGCCCCTCACGTCATGCGCCACGCAGCACCTGGACTTTGTCCTCAGACCGATCTCTGGAGCCTTGGCTTCCTCGACTGCAAAGGAAATTAACAACAGCTCCTTTTCAGAAGATTGTAAGGATTGAAAGAGATGGTGTATGAAAAGCACACTGCATAGAGTGGGAGCTTTATAAATGGGAGATATCACTATTATTTAATTGTATATTCAGTTGTCATTGAAAAGCTTAGATCCATGAATTCCTCGGTACCCACCTAGCACAGTCCTGGGGACACTATAGGCAGTCAGTAAATATTTTCAAAATAAGTAAGTGAAACTTAACTTGTCCCTGTTTTAATATATCATTTTCTTATCCCCACCTAGCTTCCTGGCTACATTTTTTTTTTCCTGTCACTGCTATTCCTATTGTTCTGTTTATCTGGTAACATAAACTTATAGTCATCTGTGACCCTGTCACTCTCTTTATCCATCCCCCAAGTCCAAAGACTCTCTAGAGTTAGTATCCGTGATGCACCCTCACTGCTAACATTTGCTGAAGGCCCTCCAGGAGCGCGATGGCTCTACATTTCTGTCATCTGACCCAGATTCTGGTGCAGCCCATCACATCACCCACCACCACTTGACTGTGGCACTTTGGACCAGGAGTAAGTGTCTGAGCCAAGACCAGCCACGAATTTGCTATGGTGTGACAGATGTGAGGAAAGGGCAGATATGGAGTACCTTAGTCCCCTCGTGGAGGGGGTAGAAGGCTAGAAGGCTAGAAGGCCATGGTTGACTGGCAAGAGCTGAAGTTACTGAGAGAGAGGAAAAGGTTAGTGATCACGGAAAAGCAGTGGGGTAGAAAAGAGTAGTAGAGAAGTAGTGTAGGAAGAAGAATTGATTCTAGGAGCCACAAGGACTAATCGTGTGGCCCAAGAGCGAAGAGACAGATAGGAGGGGAGCCTCTCGGATCTTCCTGGCTTCCTCACAGACCCCTGGGTCCAGTTCGCGCTCCCCCGGCACACTGTCAAAGAGTGCACCAAGGTCAAGTTATCCTTATTCTCCGCCATATCTCTGTCCCTTCATGGCTCCCCATGGCCACCACTTGGTCCTGAAACCCAGAGTCCCCAGTTCTGAGAGGCTTAATTCTTACAGCCTTACCCATTCTGGCTGCAGCAATCGAGCCCCCTGCCCATTCCTGTCATCATGCTAGTTCCTTGCTCAAAACCTTTCAGTGGCCTGCGGTGGTTATTAAAACCCAACTCAACAGAAGTTCGAGGCCTTATAGCTTTTGGTTCTCAGACAGACACATAAAACTGTGTTTCTACACAAAAACTTCCCAGGGGCCAGCCAGGGCTCAGTTCCCGCGATTCCCACATCCCTCCCTTTACCTCCTAGAATCACCTCTTTCTTCTTCCTCTTTTTCTAACTTAATCTCTTCTACGCTTCTCTATTCCCATCTTCTTTTTCCTCTCTTCTTCTTCCCTAAATTCCACTTCAACTCCCAAACCTCAAACCAAGTGCTCCCTAACTACCCCTGCACCCCTTGCTTAGATTTCAAGTGCATTAATATTGTCCACTTTCCAACTCCAAGTCCCTGAGGGTAGAGTCTATATTGTAAAACTCCTATATGTCCCATGGCATCTAGCATCATTCAGTGTGCTTAGAAGACAGTGAGAGCATTCTATTGCAAACGATTTCTGTTATAAAATTAACACATGTAGGGTTTATTTGAAGTAAGCAAATAACGTCAAAATGTTAAGCAAACCATTGCATGTGGGGTGGAGGCATCTTTACATCTCACAAACACACTAAGCATTTCGTTGTCTGCCACTCCTCTGAACCCCAAAATTCTTGGCTGTTATTCTATGTATGCTTCAATAGACTGAAATTTCATAACTCATTTTTTTTCAAAAACTCCTTAGACTGAGGAATGACATCACCTTCTTGTCATACAAATTCAATTAAAATCCCAAAAGTGTTTGTTTAGCATCTTGAAGGAAATATTTAAAATGATTAATCAGACCTGCCTAACTTCCACCTTCAGAATGCTCTTGGTCTGCTGGGAGAGAGGACAACTGTTTCCATGACCGTAGCCAAAGTAGGATGAGGTAGAAGCCATGGAGAGGTCAAAGTGCTTCACTGGGTCAAGAAAGAGGGGCCGTGGGGAGCAGGGAAGGCTTGGCACAAAAGCTGGAAGAAGTGGCATTGAAATGGGCAAAAACATGGACGGGCTAGGCAACATAAGGGTTATTGGTTGAACATAAACGGTTCTCTTAGGACTTAGTGACTGACCATTAGCTCTGTCATTTGTAAAAGAGGAAAACCACCTTGGCCAAAAAGTCTCATCAGTGCACAACCACCAACCATTTGTTGACATGTGGACTAGAGTGTGAACCAATGGGAAGAAAGTAGCTTGTCAAATGCCCTTGGCATGGAGTAAGTTGTCCACTGTTTCCTTTACAGAGACACTGAAGCAGAGGAGAATTTTTTTCTAATCTATGAAATTTGAATGATCGTTACATTTTACTAATAAATCTTACTACATATTCATTAAGTGACAAATAATGAGCTAAATGCTGCATTTTCTGCTTATCTCATGTTGAAGTGCTGTTTTCTTTCCTCCTACCCCACCTCTGGAAGGACAGAAGCCAAGTGATTTGCTTGTTTCCCACCGAGTACACTAGCGTTAAAATCTGGAGGTAAGTCCCTCCCTTGGTGGGGAAGAGAGTACGCTCTCATGGCCATCGCACTATCATCTGATGTCAGAATTGGAAGAGGCCTCAGCTACGGGGAGGTGGGGGATCCCCCACCAGCTCACAAGGTTCACTGTCTGCCTTTCTTCCCAGCTCCATGTTTAGTAGCATCAGGATGGCAGTTTGAAATCAGCTGTGGTGGAAGTGGTATTTATACCAGGAGAATTGGCAAGAGCTGCAAATCAGGGCTTTTCTTTCCCTGTAGAGCTCATTAAAAGTCTGCCAGTGTGCTGTTGGATCTCACTGCACTGCACGAGAGTGAAATGACTCATCCAAGGTCACTTAACTAGATGGTCGTGGAGCTGACCCGAACCGGGTTGACTGAAGCCCTGCGTTATTATTATTTTCACTAGAAAGCCAGGGTGCTAATTAGGATTTACAGGATGCTTCTAAATAGATGAGAATGTAGTCAGTGGCACAGATTATTGTACAAAGAAACAGATGCCATGGTCTTCAAGTTAATAGTTTGCCAGGGCTAAAAGAAGAACATCCGAACTTCTCTCCACAGATGGTTCTTTGGCTACCCCACCCGCCCACCCCCTGCTAGGAGGGGCTCTCAAGAGTGGGGAGCAGGACGGTGGACTTCTGTTTCTTCCAGCCTCTCACTGAAGGGTTGACAAAGGCATCTCTCAGCCATCTCTGATACTTTGGACTTCACGTTGCTCTGTAATTAGTGTCTATTTGTCTCCTTAACTTAAACTGGGTTTTAGCAATTTAGAGCCAGAGAACCCATGTTATTTCAGTAAAGGGATTAAAAAAATGGATATGTAATTGAAATGCCATTCTACTCCTCTGGGAACCGGGTATGTTGCTTCACTCAGCTGAGTGATAAAGATCTGGGGCCCGATCACAGGCAGATAAGAAGGCTGGTTGATCAGGATGGGTGCCACAGGCAATCCCTAATCTACTAGTCTGTTTGTTAACTATCTGTCTTTTTAGGATATTTGGTTTGCATAATATGATAATATAATAATGCACAAGCTCTTTAAAGGTGGAAATGAACCCAAATTGAGGACAGAACACCCACAGCTGGCATCTACCCTCACCACGGCAACAGATCAATCATCAGTTAGTTGTAGATTTCATTGAGTACCTATTATTTGCACAGCTCTAGGTTAAGGATGGAAGAGGTGTCAAATGTCCAGTCTGTGGCCTTAAGGAGCTAGCAAAGGCAGTAAGGCCTGCCCGCAGAAAATTAATAACGGCTCCAAGACAGTGAGGGCTCCATTACTAAATGTGTGAAACAGACCCAAGGATCTGCTTACCAGGGACTTTGGATTTTGGCTAAACCAAATCATGTAATTCTGCAGAACCTCTAAAGACCCCAGAGTCCTCCCTCATAAAGAGAGCTGCACTATCTCACCCAAAGTTAGCCTCTGCTATCGAACAGTGTCTCTCGTCCCCAACATGTGGCACTCGGCAGTCTGCTCAGCCAGTCGCAGCCTGGCTTCTTCTTGCCTTCTGAAGCAAAGCTGAAGGAAGTGGACTGGAGGAGGAGAGTCTTCTGTCTTCTATGTTGCTGTTGCACTTTAATAAACATGCCAAGAATGGTGACCCTCCCTGAGCAAATGTACAGTGCTGGACTTTGTGCTGGGTGCCTCACACGTGGCGTCAGACCCTACTCGGCCCACAGCGTACGAGCATCTTCGACACAGACACTCAGGCTCAGAATCAGAGGCCCTTGTCCTGCTGACATTCTGGCCCCACAAGGCATCTTGTCACATTAACCCCATCAAGGTCCAGTCACATATCATAATATGCAGGTCGTGGGCCCCAGCCCGTAGAGTCCAATCCTCACGACCTGGGGCAGAGGCCAACCACCTGAATGCAGAATTTTTATTTAAAAAATACCTTATTAGTGTACTCAAACCCATGTAGATAAGACCTTGCATGTTTGATCCAGTGCACCACCCCTTTGCAAATGGAAAAACAATAAATTTAACATTACGCCAATGTGGTTGTTAATTTCTATACGGTACAACTCAACACAGTAAACTGGGATACTTTTTCCAAAGTTGACAGTACAGCTAAAGTTTCCCAGGCGACACTGTATAGCATTGCTTGAAGACAGATGCTATCACTCATTTTCTGTCACTTTCTGTGCCCTCCCTCTGCTGCCTGAGAGGATCCCGGGGCAGGGATTGTGTTCCAGTCATCTGGGAGTCTCAAGAAATCGGAGTGGTGCCTGGCCCAAGCTGCACACTCGGTGCATTTTTAAAATGCCAAGTGGCACTGCGTAGTTTTGGTCTCTTCACTGCCATTCACCAGTTAGAATGCCACCTTAACGCAGCTGCTGCCAGCTCCCTGAGACACCAGCCACAGTGTGCCTCAGAGGACTAGTTTGCAACCTGTGCAACACGCCTGCCCTGTAGTACAATCCCAGTTACCCCTTCAGACGCACTGCTGCTTGGTCCTGGCTCCCATCCCTGCCACAGGAAAACTGGCTGAATGGAGCTACCATAACAAAGCACAATCGGGAAGACGGAGAGCACAGACTGATTCAGTAGGACATCCCAAAGCAGCGCAGCATGGGCACCGGATGTTTGTGTGGGGCTGCTGCTACCTGAGTCTCACAGCAGCACAAGATGTTCCACTGTCACATAGTCTCAAGGCTTGTTCCCAGAAGCACCAATACCCATGAGAAATTAGTAGGAATTCCGCAAAAGTTTGGCCAGACCAGGTTAAACAAAACAGTTCTCCCTATTATAGGATTTGTAAGAGATGCAGTATGTGAAATTGCACTCTGGTTATCTGCATATAGTATGCAGCAATTTCCCAAACTTTTCCTTGCCTCCTGCCCTCTGGAACTGACATTTTTTCACTGATATTCTGAGGAATGCACTTTGGAAGTCACGATCAATTATGAATCTCTTTATTCCAATTTCTACAGCCCATTTTACAGGTGAAGAAACTGAGTCGAGATAGGACAAAGGACTCACAAACCCTCAGAGCTGGCTAGTGCTGGATGAGGCCTGGGATTCGAGGATGCTGAGACGCTTCCGCTCCCAGGACCTCCCCCGAGAGGACCTTATGCCCACAGGGTGGCTTGTTTAGCCATGATCAGTGGCGGCACATTTGACTTTAAACTCCTGGGGAGCATCCTCTCTTCTCCAGCATCCAGGCTTCCGCTATGCCCTAAGGTGGGAAACTGGGTCTCTGTGGTGCACTCACTCCTTGATGAGGTACAAGCTGTTTCACTTTTCCCAATTCCCAAGCCTCTCTGCCCCAGAGGGGAGCAACACACAGAAGTTCTGGTCTTCGGGGAACGGGACGTTTTGAGAAGTCAAAGAATTTGTCTGAATCATCCAGCAGATAAAACGTCACACCTGGGACTTGACCCCAAGGCTTCCGACTTATTCTCTGCTCACTCCTTGCCTACGCCTCCCCCTGCCGCACCTGTGCAGAGGGAGCACTATACCTGGCCGGGCCTCTTGATAGGCTGAGAGCTCCGTGCTGCCCAGCTTGGGGCAGGGCTAACCAACCTCACCATCCAGGGATGGCGCAGCCAAGGGAGTGATACGCTCCCCCTGGGTGACTACGTGTCTAATTCCTTCTCTAGGCCTTCTTAAGCCCTTGGCCTCAATTATGTTCCACGACCGGCGAGTGACACAAATTAATTATCTGCTGGGAAAAGAAGGGCTTCCTTTTATCCGTTGAAAAATCACCTTCTCATTTCAAGGATTGGCCTCATAGATTCCAAGGAAGGACGAAGAAGATGGCTGCCATAGGAGGGAGTGAGGGAGAGAGAAGGAAAGGGGACGGGAAGACAAGCAGAGGGAGAGGAAGGGCAGGAGACATGAGGGGCAGGGTGGTAGAGCAATCTAAAGGTATAGGGACAGGAAGACTTTAGACATCGGCAGAGCACAACAGGTGTGCGTCAGTCTACTAAGAATGGGTGTAGAAAGCCTGTAGTACTTGGCAGAGTTCTGAGTGGTTCAGGAGATGCCAGCTCCAAGAAGAAAGGGGCCATTTTGTTTAGCTCACCATTGTGCTCTGGTGAGTATCACAGTGATTGGCACACAGTAGATGCTCAATAAATGTCGATCTGTTGAATGGATGTATTAATTAGTAGATATTGGCCAAGAAAATGGGGCAGGAAAAGCCACTCGGGAAGAGGTAGTGTCGTGAAGGAAGATCATGGGGATGGCCCACAGTTCTCCATGGCTGGCACACAGTGTGCATGTTGAGGGCCAGGTGGAGGGCAGATGTGAGGTCAGATGGAGAGGCAGGAGGTGAGGATCTGACTGGCCTGTGTTGGGTGTCCTGGATAATACTGAAAGAACAACAGATCTCATTACATCTGAAATCCCTCTCTGTCCTCAGGCACTCTGTGAGGGATACACAGAGGCAAATATTCACAAGGCCCCGAGCAGGAGCCAGGACTATTCTGAGCCCCAAGTCCATGATCTTTCCGTGACGGATGCTCAGCCTGCAGGTATTTGTGGGGTGACTCACCTTAACTCTCTTCCCCCAGCCCCTCATGGTCCTCCCTTGCTGGATCCAGAACACAGACCTCTGTTTTCAAGGCAAATAAAGTTGGCAAATCTGCCATAAAGAAAACTACTATGAATCATTCAAAAGGCAAGTAGGAGGTTGTTCTCATTATATTCTCTTCCCAACTTCTTATTCCTACCTTCTTTTTTGTTTTGTTTTTTCCTTTTTTGAGACAGGGTCTCACTTTGTAGTTCAGGCTGTCCTCGAATTCATCACATAGCCCAGGCTGGCCTCAGACTCACAGTGACCCTCCTGCCTCAGCCCCCTAAGTGCTGGGACTACAAGCTAGCCACCTTCTTTTGCTTCAAGGGTGGGTTTTCTAAGGATGGATGCAGACAGAGAGATAGGGTAGTAGAGCCATTCCTCAAGGGGAAGAACACCTTAGATAAGCCCACAGACAGATGTGGATTGCAAGAGCTGAAGCACTTTCTCCCAGGAAGTGAGGATGGGATGCAAAAAGCACTGAAGGCCCCACGGTTAGGAGACTCCGCTTATATGAGGCAGGAGGCCAGATGAAACCAGTAGAGGGGATGGTGTGAGGATGCACAGTTCTTCATGCATGTTTCCTGCTGGGGCCACAGAGGCCATGACACAGAGGGGCGTGAGGCCAGGCAGACTTGAGTTTAAATCCTGGATCTGTTGGCTGAATGAACTCACAAGCTGTAATGAGACCACACAGTCCATGTACATAATCTCATTTGAACCTCATAGTGCTCAAACATAAGAGGAGAGTGAGTGTTTCTTACAAATCCCTTGTTTTAGATGAGGAAGCTGAAGATCAGAGAGCGCTTTGGCCAACGTCACCCTGAAAGCAATGGATTTGAGCCGTCTGTGTTCCAAATGTCGTGACCTCTCACTGTGCTACACCGAGCAGGAAAAGTCAAGTCCCCTGAGCACCACCAGTGAAATTCCTCAGTCTTAGCAAGAGCAGAAATCCAAAAGCCAATATATGGATTTTAGATCCCTATGGTCTTGTGCTCAGGGATCTGGGGAGGTGAACGCTGTGCCTCATTAACATAGAGGTGGGGACCCCAGGACTTCTGGGCTGCTTTCCCGGCTCCTTGGGTCCCATACCCACTGCCCTCCTCTCCCAGGTTGCTGCCGAATTATAAAGCTGTACATGCAAATTATTCTAATAACTGGTGCTAATTTATACACATTTGCATATAATTTGCATTTCGTTTGCTGTCCACATTTTGTTGAACTTCACTCATTCAGACCAAAGTGGGAATGCCCAATTTGAAATGAAGAGTCTAGATAATAGAATAATTCAATAGTTTATCGCAGTTGAATTTTATCTTAAGTAAGAGAGTTTGCTTTATGTCAAACGCAAGGTAAGAATTGTATTGTTAAAATGCTCCTTGAAAATCTTTAAAACCTCTAAAAGCTGGGCTCTCGGAAGCTCAAAAGCCAAAAATTAACTCCTTTCATTTCTCTTTGATTGTAATCCATGGAAGGGAGGACAATAGGTAAACGAAAGCCTCTCCCCTCCCTGTTAGTTTGAACTAGCCAAATTTTCCTAATGCAAAATCTTCCATCCTTCAGAATGTGTAGATTGGAATGACTAGACTGAGATATGTAAAACCAAAAGGTAAACTGGACTTAGATATTTCTAAGTCATGTGTCACTGAACAATTCAGGGAGTACATCATGACTGCTGGGCTTCGAGGTCACAGAGGTCTGCCCTGGATGGGACACTGAAGAAAGACACACACACACACACACACACACACACACACACACACACACTTAGAAGCAGATCCTGAGTACCAGTCCTTGTTCAAATGATGTACTGAAGGATGCAGTTTTAGGAGTGAGGGAGACAGGAGAAGGCAGGAGAGCAGAGAGCTAAGTAAAAATATCGTCTCAGCTGGCAAGTGGCTTCAGGTGGATTCCACTGGCAAATGCTAATTGAAAGAATTAAATCCACCGTAGAGCTGGTCCCACCTTGCAGACCTTTGTCCCCCGACCCCATGCCAGTCATTGGCTTAGCTCAGTTCCCAGGGATTGGAGGCTGTTGTCTCTCAAGTCATGTGGCCAGGATTCACCTGTTAAAGGGTGTCCAGGCCAGGCGGCAGCAGCATGTGCTACAGTCTACCCTTCACACAGCTCTAAGCCATTTGTTTCTCCCACTGTGGTCACTCCATCTAGACATAGCATCTCCAGAATTCTGATAGATCACAATTTCCTGGGAGACTGAAAAGTGCATTAGTTGGGCTGGGGATTTAGCTCAGTGGTTAGAGTGCTTGCCTCACAAGCATAAGGTCCTGAGTTTGATTCCCAGCACCAAAAAAAAAAGTGCATTAGTCTGTTTTTCATTACTGTAATGAAATACCTGAGGAAGGGTGACTTTATAAAGAAAATAGGTTTATAGAGCCCACAGTTCTGAGATTCAAGAGGATGGCACCAGCATTGTCTTAGCTCCGATGAGGACTTCGTAGCGAATGGCATCACAGTGGTGGGAAGTGTGTACAGAAGAAAGAGATTACATCTTGAGACAGGAAGGCAAAGAGAAGTTGGGCAGAACCAAGCTCAGGCTTTTATAACAACCTTCTGATGACAACTAATTAGGGTATCACAAGAAATGCCTCAAGGGAAGAGCTCCCAATGACCCAAAGATCCCTTGGTAGGACCCACTTCTTAAAAGCCCCACCATGGCACACTGAGGACCAAGCTTCTAACATATGAATTCTTGGAGGACAAACCCAAACTACAGAGGGTGAACAGAATGAACCACAGCCCTGGTACTTGTTCCATGGCCATACTACTGCTCATTTTTCGTCCAATGTTACTGGACAAATGAGTTGTAGCAGGATCCCCAAATGTGAAATATGCAGTTGCCAAAACCCAAAGAAGCTTCCTCAGTACTATCCTTCTTTCTTAGTGGTGGGAGGCTCAAAATGTGATAACTTTTCCTGGGGAGGAGCTATCCCTAGGCCAATGTTCCCATGAACGCTTCTTATTACCAATCCTCTGGAAAGCATGTTTCTTACCAGAGTATTCCTTGCTTCTTCTCATTGGTTCAGTTAACATGATAACATCAATACAGTGGACTAGTCTGAAGTTTTGGAGGATGCCTGGAGAATCTAGGGCACTTTAGACTGCACTATGAAGAGAGAATTAACATTCTCCCTAAGATGGTGAATGTGTCTTGTTGTCTATTCCATATTAATGCTAACTGTGTTTGATCATTTTGCTGATGGGTTTTTTAATGCATCCACCAGATTAAGAGCTATGTACCATTTGCCCAAGGCCATGTTAATCTGATCTAGTAAATATATAGTGACTGGCGTAGCAGCTGCAATCAAGACTACTATTTGGTCAACTTTGCAATTGCCCGTTGTCATCTGCCATGGTCTATCTGGGTTTTACAGAACCAGACTGGTGAGTTCTATAGAACAGAAACCATCTGTCCCATATAACAATTGGAACCATCACCTCAATATCTTTTTAAGTTAGGGTGTCACTGATCTTTGTCATCCTCCTTGGAATATGATATCCATTTTCATTTACTATCCTGGTGGAAGGAGTAAACATTCAGGACATTCTATTGGCCTCTCTTATTCACTAATTCTTATGTATAAATCACAGTATTAATGTGAAATTTATATCTTCTGCTAAATATATCCATTCTAATTATATTTCAGGAACCAGAAAAATGACCAACAGAGGAAGCATTTTGTGACATGCTGGGACCAAAACACCATCTATTTCCTGGATTCTTCTGATCTCTTTAACAGGGCTGTCATAATGGTGTTTTGTGTCCTCGGGTATCAGTGTAAACTCACACCTTGCCTCCAATAGAAAGCTCTGGGTATTTGTAATTTCCAGTTCTTTGTACAAGTAAATAACTAGAGGTCCTTTGGGGGAAGTACCAGGGGAAGCACTACTGTACACACTTAGCATAGTGTTACAGGGTCCCTCTTTTTTGGAATTGACCTTGCTTTTAGACAATGACTTCTAGGTTTGAGAACTATCTCAGGTTTGGAAACTGGGCAAGGGATCCTGACTTTCCACTGGAAAAGCTGAAGTTAGCCTTATATTCATCCACTTAGATCCCTTTTGATTTGATATATATAGTACCCTTGTTGGGTGCCCATCTATGTTTCGTCCAGGAACTCCACAGTCTATATACCATTTCTGAAATCTCTGAAGCACAGACCCTCCTGGGTGCTGTTCCAATCTTGTTATTCATTAGAGTAATTGTGTCTACCTTTCTTCTAACAGTTAGATGCTGCCATCTGGCCTCTCCCATTCTGGGATTTTGTCATCCCATTTCTACTGTAGAGCCCTGTACTATCACAGGATCTCCATCTGTCGTGCCACTGAACTCTGGTTCGTGGGTGGCCCCTCACTAAAACATTCCTTATCACCCTAGTAAACACTCCTCACCACCCTAGTAAACAGAGATTTCTCCAGGCCTCCTGTGGAACACAGTTAGTTGGTAGACTTTCTAGTACTGTGTAATGGACCTATTCTAGCATGTCCACTTCTCTGAGCCTGTTGATCTCTTCATACTCAGTTTGCCATGGGAATGCTGGCAACTCTATTTTGTTTCATACAGGCTATTGCTTTATCTAAGCTTCCAAGAGCCATCTCAGCAAGGTCTTAGATCTGTAACATGGAGTCCTTGCCAAGATGTTATATTTTGTGTCACGGGGGAATATCCTGTGTCGAAAAACTCTCCCTGTCCAGCTTTGTATTCTGGCCCTTTCCCCAATCGTGGCCCTTCTGGATTCATTCCTGGTTCCTGGCTCTACTGTATTATAACCAGGCCCTCAGCTTTGGCTATAATCCTCTAATCCCTTAGTGGGTCCAGGAATTCCCCAGTCTGGCTATGCTTTGACCCTAATTTATGATCTTGTGGGAACAGATCCTGAGGAGGGCAAACACGGGACTGTTGGCATCTACATTGTCTTCAAGCAAGCAGGGGCCTTTGTATTTCAACAGGACACAGCAGGCTACCTGGGCAGGCCCAGTTTAGGAAGCTCTGGGTGTTGGTTTCTGAAACTCCAGATATTCCCATCCTGTGCTCTTCACTACAGGGCCCTATGTTCACATTGGTGACCCACCTAGGCTAAAAAGTCAGTCTTTTTGAATTTCTACTACTCCAACATCAAGCCCCAGGCCTGGCTTTCGGCCTGTCTGTTCTGCCTATAGGAATGGCGTTCTCTCTAAGTGCTGGCACTTTGTTTTAAATTGTTAATTATAGATTTGAGCCTGCCATTTTCTCTCCTCAACAAATCAGTTGTGCTTAGCAAAAACCACCCAGTTCCCACAATCCCTTCTTTTAATCCCTGCACAATCTTCTGTTGTGGACTGAATTGTGTCCCCTGAAAAGTCAGATGTTGAAGCCCTGACTTGCAATGTGAGTGTACTTTGGAGATAAGGCTTTTAAAGAAGTAATTAAGGTAAAATGAGAGTGGGCCCTAATCCAAGAAGATCGGCATCCTTACAAGGAGAGCAGGACAACAGGGATGCACACACACCAAGGAGTGACCATGTGAGGTGACAGCAAGAAGACAGCGGTCTGCAAGTCAGGGAGAAGGGCCCCTGGAGAGAACAAACCTGTAGGAATTTTGATCGTAGACTTCCATCCTCTAGATCTGTGAGAAATAAATTTCTGTTGTTTAAACTCCCAAGTCAGTGGTATTTTACCATAGTCACTCTAGTAGTCTAATACACCTTCCCCATTTGCATGACCTTGGAGCAGCAAGCCTTCCCCGTTTGCTTAGTTGAAGGTTATAGCAATCACACTGCTACAACCTGCAGGGACTATCCACACTCCACCTAGTGCCATTGCTATCAAACCTGAGAGCCCCTTACTTAGTACCTGGTTCAGGTTTTTGTTTGTTTGCTTGCTTTTTAGGACGACTCTTGGTACCAAGTGCTTAGGTCAGGTTCCTCCAAAGCAGACGCCTCTGCTTCAAGCAATGTGTGGGGTATAAAACTCAGAAGGGAACCAAGGGAAGCACAACAGGAACGGGGTAAAGCTAAGCACGAATGTGCTCTTGACTGAAAACTAGCTACAGTCCGAGCTCAGGGGTAAGTTCTGCATTGATCGTACCACCCTAAGGCAGAAGGGATACAGTGGGTATGTGCCAGGCAGTCGTTGGCTAAGATCTATTACCAAGAAAGGAGAGGGGGTGCCAGCCTTTCAGGGGAAGAAACTCCCCTTTAGTAAGGGCAGTTCTCCAGAAAAGGGTGCAGCCATGGATTGCTTTGAGCCAGCAGTTACAGCAGCTGGAAGATGGGTGCATCAGCCAATAAGGGGATCTGGGTGGGGCACACACAGCAACTACTACAAACAGGTGACTAGATGGATGAAGGGGCAGGTAGATGAATAGATATAGTAGACACATAAACACATATATATAGCTAGATAACAGGTAGACGGCTGATAGGTAGCTAGATGGATGATAAATAGGTAAATATATAGGTAGATATGTACATAGATAGGCAGATAGTGTTTTATAAGAACAGTGTATGAGAAGTTTGCAAAGACTGAACCAATACACCTCTGCTAATTGGAAATTGATGGTTTCATTGCATGAGGCGCCCCCTACAAGGCTGCTGTTGGAATCTGACAGGCTACTGTTGAGGAGGGCCAGAAAGGATGCACAGTAACAAAGAGGATCACTGCTACAGGTGGGTAGATGCAGAAAGGAAGGCAAGACGGGGCTGAGGGAGAAGCAGGGCTGAGATGCAGTCGCATTAGTGGCCTCAGCCAACACGGAAAGCAACGGAAGTGAGCGTGGCGTGTCAGAGTTGTGCCAAGCTGAATGGTGGATCGGGCATTCACACCTTCCCGTGGGCTGAGCACTGGGTGCAAACCGTACGAGGAAAGGGGCATGACTTTGGGTAGAATGACCTTACTAGGTGATGGCAGTTGCTAAGGACGGTTAGCAGGTAAGGGCTCCCTCCTCGCAACCCTCCCTAGCAGATGGAGGCAGCCAGTCCCTCAGTCCCTCAGAAGACTCTGCAGTCACCTGGTCTTGCGCAAGGAGACGGAAGGCCTCCGTGATGAGAAGGTGGATGAGCCGGATCTCGGGGCGGGGAGTGGAGTTAGGTTGCTGGACCACACACAGCCCCGCCCCATTCTTCAGTGCGAGACCAGGAAGTACTCAGTTAGGCTGTTTTACACTGAAGATTTTTTGGGGAAAAAAACAATTAGGAACAATTAAGTAGTATACCTGTTCACTCTCTTTTGTTTTCCCATTTAAGAACAAGCTGGAAAACCTGCCTTAATTAACCTGCTTTTCATTTGGAAGACAGCAGCAGAGTTTCTGAGCATGTCAGCCAGCTCGAAGATAAAATGGAAAAGAGCTTGTCAAACAGCTTCCTACAAGGGCAGGAAAGGGAAGTCACAAGGGCAAAGGTTGGCCAGGAAGATTGCTCAGACTCAAGAAACTATCTGTAAGGCGCTAATTGGGCTGCTGCAGTGCACTGGGGCAAAGAAGAGGAAGGCAGATAAACAGTTTTGCAGCAAGGGTCAGTTGTATGGCCAAGGGGAAGGTGCAGAGCAGACTCTCTGCCAAACCAAGGGCTGGGGATTAAGTGGCTTCCCAATGATGCTGGAGTAGCTCATAGAGGCTGGTAGCCCTTGAACTTCCTATTTCAAGTGTGGGTTCTCCCTCCACATGACCCGTCGACAGCATCGCTGAAGGGGAGCTGCTGGTGGGCCACTGAAAGGGGAGGGTCTGTGTTACAAAGCATGTTTCTGTGTGGGAGGCTGAGAAGGGAAATTTGGGGGCATCAGACTCCTGGACACTCTCCAGAGGCCAAGGCCAGGGTTGTAGAAGCATGAGTGGGCACAGTGCTACTGAAGGTCACTCAGCTTGTGGGTGAAAGAGAAGGCTTAGGGCAGAGAACAGGATACATGAAGTCAGAAGAGGAGTTTGTTTTCCAGCTCATTCTCCACTCTCTGGTTCCTACTTGCCACACTTCTCAGCAAAGATTTCTTAGCAAGTCAGGTGGGCCATGCAATACGGTTCCACCCTCTGCTATTCTTCAGCCTCACTACTGTCCACAGTTGCCCCCTGGCCTCTAACATAAGTTTGTCCCCAGAGGCCAGCAGGCAAATCTGCAGATCTAGTCAGCATCCATGGCTAATTCCACGATCCCCCTCCACCTCCTCCCTATTTCTTGTAGTAAGAAAAGGCTAGAAGCCAAGCCAAGAGGTCATTTTCCTGATGGCCTGGACATTTTGGAAGAATTAAGCTCTCTCCAAGGTTCTGGCATCATTCATTCGTTTCGTTAATTTCTCAAGCATTATTTAAGTATGCCAGGCACCATGCTGAAAATGAGCAATATTCAGGCTCTACCCTTCAAGCTCACACTTAGTAGAAAGGATAAACTTTAAACTAAAATGTTATAGCATCCCACATAAGTGAAGAAAAGTAGTTCTGCTGGGGGTTGGATGATGGGGAAATTTTGTTGGAAGTGTGGGCTTTTACGGGTTAAGTAGACATTGACCAGACAGAAAAGGAGGTGAGAGAAGAGACTGCAGGTAGCGGGAACAGCATGAACAAATATATAGAGGCATGAACACTGGGTTGTGCGTGTACTGAGAAAATAGTGAATAACCAGGTAAAGTCAGGGTATAGTCTGGATGGGAAGTAACGGCAAGCAGTTGCAGAAGACTGTGAATGACGGCCTAATGGTTTCAGATGTGCAAAACCACTGAAAGTTTTTAAAGAAGATTTTTAAGAAGTGGTATAGTTAGGGGCTGGGGATTTAGCTCAGTGGTTAGAGTGCTTGCCTTGCAAGCATAAGGCCCTGAGTTCGATCCCTGGCACCAAAAAAAAAAAAAAAAAAAAAAAAA
>PVJO010001288.1:0-140027 GCA_004026905.1 Hystrix cristata | reverse complement strand
AGCCTGGAGATGATGGAGGATGGAGATGGTGCTGATGAATTAGTCAAAACGAAATCTTTTCAACTCAGGAACATTCCCTTCCCTTGCATTCATGACTTGACTCTTCTCCTCGCAGGAGATGAGGGGACTGGGGACTTGGGGGTGCAGATGGGCAATGTATACTGTGTGCTTGGTGATATCAGATGACCTCTGCTCTGTGACCACCCCCTTCAGTGTGCTTCAGGATATGAAAGGCTATGCTTTCCCCTCTGGGCATGGGACAGAGGAGAAGTCCTCACAGGAATTATGAAAGTAAGTCAGAGCTGCCGCGTCCATTGCAAATTGGTAATTCCTCCCTATGACCCTACCTGGACAACGAGATCACACACAGTTACCTAAGTAGGTGACCAAATACCCTGGTTTGTTCAGAACAGTCCCAATTATACTTATTATTCAAGCATAACTATTAAGCTAGTTCATTCATTCTCAGAGCGACCAAGTTTTGGAGGAGAAAATATAAGTCTACTTTGCAAATCAATTACAGTCTTCTTTCCCAGTGAGCACAATGCAAGTTCAAAAATCTTCTCTACACAGCCTCATTGCTTGGCAACAACTATCGGTCCATCAGGTATTGAAATCGACCTGCCACCTTTCAAAAAAGAAGAAGACGTGTCTAATATTAGCTGGACAATCTCAGGCATTCCACCCGACCTCTCTGAGACCCTGTTTTTTCATTAGACAGTATAATAACGCCATTACCTAACCGCGGGAGTAATGTAGGCATCCAATGTGTAGTGCAAAGAAAAGTGCTACACAGAGCATGGTGCATTTGCGATTATTCGAAGGCCAGAAACAGCTGGTGCAGTCAAGTCTCAGAGGTCTTGGCATCCATCCTCACCCCTGCTCTAGCAGGAAACCAAGATCTGCCTCAGGAAAGAGACTGCCAAAAGAAGCAGCTCCTCCTGGAGTTCAAACCTCTCCACCCCTAATCCTCGCTTCCTTTGGAGATAGACAGCAAACTCCTCCAGCACCCCCACCCCTCAGATCAACTCTATCAAGAAGCGAGGCTCCTTTGTACTATAGCAAACACACGGCTCTTATTGAGATCCCCCGGGACCCTCGGCGGCGACATACGCACAGCTTTGAAGTTACGAGTGTGTTTAATGCGCAAGGGCCCCGTCTTGGTTCAAGGACAGTATTTTAAGTTTCTAAGAAGATGAGAACAAAGTTTTGATCGCAGAAAGAAACAGATTCTTGACAGACTTGAATGATAAAATATCACAATCTCATCTGATTGTAGTTGCCAGCTCTGAAGAGGAAGGAAAGGAAGAAACAATTGATGGGGAAGCCTGACTTCTATCCCAGCCAAAGCCAGATCCTGACCTCAGCTGGTACCACTTCCTTGATTTACAATGGGTACAAGACTTACAAAGCAGGGTGCAGATTGCTGAGAACAGTGGGCAGAGAGACGAGTCCAGCAACGGCACGGAGGATTCAGGACAAAGATATGATTTGGACAGTGAGCTCCTTTGAAAGATTATGGCCTGGAGGAGGTGTCACCTGGCCAAATCATAAACGCCTGGAAAGAACAGGGTTTATCACCCGACCTAGTTTCGCTGGTGAATGCATAGCCACTTTTTAACTCTTTAAAATGAGCTTCATTGTTTCAGAATGAATGAATGAGTGAATGACATTTGCTGCAATTCCAATGAGAGTTCAGTCCTCAGGAAAGAAAATAAGAGTCGGTCTCCGTGAAAGTCCTGGAGAAAAGAAATATGAGGCAGAGAGCTCCTGAGATTATGGTCTCCTGCTGGTCCTCAGAAGGTCTGACCTGGCTCAGAACCTGGGTGGAGAACAAGCTGAGCATCACCAAACCAGCTTCATCTATGGCACAGCAGGCAGAGTGAGCTAGCAGGTGCCCAGACCGGGAGAGGGGCCATCCTGGGAAGCTATGGCATTCTCAGTGGCACCTGGGATTTGGGGAGTATCTTAGTCTGAAGAGTAAGGCTGGACTCATGAATCAGGGGTAGAGGGAAAGACCATTTAGAGGGTTCATCAGAAAGTTCATGTTTCACCCTGATCCTCAACCATGAAAAAATCAGGAATATAATTCCCTAACTCTGCCACTCCTAGGTCAGTGCTAGCGGATGGTTTCCTGTGCTAAGAGTACCTTATTCACCTTTATACAAGTGTAAAACAGTCCCACCTACTCATTAGAACAACCCAAGATGCTGTACAAAAATGCTAGTGCCTAGAAGCCACACTCAGAGCCTCTGAATTAACTGGTCTGGGGACAGGCCTCGGCATGAGTGTTTTTGGTATAAGTACCTGGTAATCTAAAGTGAAAGGTATGAACCATTGCACCAAGTCATCAGTGACTGGCAGCTGAATGAATGAAAGGAGCAATAAGTAAACTAGAGAATCAGAGGTGAGTACCAGCACACTCATGCACAAGGCAGCATCCCCAATAGGACCACCAGCACTGGCCCTTGATATGGGCTGGTGGACAAATCTGCTTTCTAGAGGCCAAAGTACCCATCAGAAGGCTCATTGGTGAACAAAGGGCAATTGATCACTGAAGAACAAATCTTCACAGCAAACCACTACAGTTGGGTGTGTTATCCTCTCTAAATTCTGGTTAGCATGCTTTCAGGCATAAATCTCCATTTCATACCCATATAAAACAGGACTAGGCATTTTTATCCATGTTTCGTGAGAGACCAAAATGCACCCCACCTCTACTGAGATGATGTGGCATGTTCCAGCCTCCCAGTTTGCCTGTATGGAACTAAGGGCTCTGTGCACTGGATTAGATTAGCCTGGAACATGAGTGTATTAGCCTGGGGCTGTTTTCATTGTTAAAATCTTTAATGGCAGGACAATTTACAAAGCAAAGCAAGGAGGTTTATTTTGTTCACAGTTTTGGAGACTGAAAGTCCAAGAGGTGGCCCGTGTTCAGCCTCTACTAAGGGTTACCCTGGCTAGTCACATCATGGTGGATGGCTACACATATGAGGAAGAGAGATCCCACGGTGACAGGAAGCCAAAGGGCGGGAGGGGCTGCTCTTGGTCTTTTACAAGTTTTTTTAGGAACTAACTGGAATCCCATGCACACTATATCAACCCTTTCTAAGACCAGTGCTCCAGTGACCAAATATCTCGCTACTAGGCCACATCTCTTAGAGTTCCCATCAGCCTCTTAACATTGCCACCCAGGGGACCAAGCTCTCAGCATATGAACCCTTGGGGGACACAGTCAAACTATACCCAGACCATAACACTGAAAGTTCACTGGGTATCGGATAGCTCTTCTCTGTATTTACCGCATTGTGCACCTCATCACACAGACACACGCCTTGGACTGGGACAATATGATCAGGAATCCACTTAAGCAGACATCTGCCCTGAGAGAGTCCCATCTCATCACTTTGAACCTACAGGCATTGCTAACAAAATGCAGGAGCCTCAAGGTTGAAACACAAATTTAATAAGCATTTGTGCCTCGCCTGGAGCCTGTTTCCTGTCAAGGGCCAGAGACTCCTAGAACTATCTGAACTAACTCGGTGGCGAGTGATTGCAAACTTCTTTGAGAGCTTCGGGAGAGCTCGGTGCAGGTTGAACAAGTGCGCACACTCTGGCCCACTCGGACAGGCACCTTAGCTTGCTCCTCTTTCTCCCTCTCTCTCCCGTCCTCCTTCTCTCTCTCCCTCGCTCATTCGCACAAGTGCACACACACCCGCCTCACAATGCCAGAATGTCTATGTAAATTGGATCTTTAATATCCTTCAGATAAATGGCTTCAGAAGGAACATGGATACAATAGTCTGTTTCTGAGTTAACATGATAGGCTCTGCCTCCCAGATTGGCTCAGAGAAATTAGCAGGAAGGAAGAAAGGATCAGACGAAATAATAAACCTGCTTACCTGCTCATTAATTTAATCCTCACCCCACCCCGCTACCCTCTCTTCTTCGCCTTGTGGTTTCACTACCCATAAAATAACTAGATAACTTCGAAGTCTTAGATGAAAGAGAAACTAGGTCTGGAAGCTCTAAGATTAAAGGAGAATTTTTAGGATTAGTCTTTGATTTTCTCCTTTTTTTCTCTCCCTTTCTTCCCCTCTCTTATTTTTTTCTTTTCAACTCAAAAGTGACTGAGGAGGCTTCCCTTTCCATTCTCCTCTCCGCTGAGCCAGTCAGACTCTCTGGGGTGCAACAGAAGCAGAGTTCATGGACAGCTAGGAGCCTGCAACAGAAGGTGCAGTTTGGGGCTTCTCTCAAGGAAATTGCCACTTAACACTGACTGAGGGCACCTGTCCCAGGTAAGGTATGGCTGTTGGGACCCTCTTCATAATTTGGGGAAGCCATCTTCTTGGAAATTCTTGGACACCCTTTCTGCATAGCTCTAGTCCTTAAAGGACCTGAGATGAGGTAGGGATGAGCTGGGCCTACCCAATCTGCACAATTTTAGATTTCGGTGCTGTAATGGCATTTGCTCAATCGTGGGAGCAAGACTATGAACATCTCCAAAACTGCCTAATGGAACGTGTTTCAAAGAAGTTTCAGCTAAATCACAAGGAACCGTCCCAAGGGCAACTCCTGCCCCTTGATATAACTGGCAAAGATGAGACGGCCTGCCAGTGTATATTAGCTCCAATTCAGGGAGTTTGTTCTCAGACATTCACACTTTCCCTGAGAGCTCCTGGCATCTCAGGGTAATGACCACCTGTCTGAAAGCACTGAGTGACCAGTCTTCGTTCATTTCTACTGTGCCAAGTGTTGCTCTGGCATCCTCCCCAAAGCCTAGCACGAAGAAATCAGACAAGGTATGTAAATACTATGTTCAATTGGGGAAGGTGAAAACAACACATTTTAATGCAGAAGGCAGTGCAGATCGTCAGTAGCAGGCTCTGTTCCATGGACGGGAAGTCCAGAGGGACAAGGGAAAGGAAATATTAACCAGAGCAGCAGCTTGCCCTGTCTCCCTGGTCTGATTAAAGCTTTTTCTTACAAGGTCATCAACAACTCTCTCATCTCTCTCTCTCTCTCTCTCTCTCTCTCTCTCTCATCTCTCATCTCTCTCTCTCTCTCTCTCTCTCTCTCTCATCTCTCTCTTTCTCTCTCTCTCTCTCTCTCTCTCTCTCTCTCTCTCTCTCTCCTCTCTCTCTCTCCTCTCTCTCTCTCTCTCTCTCTCCTCCCCTCTCCCATTCTCTCTCAGGTCAGGCTTCTCCAAAACAACAGGAAATTCTCCACTCCCAGTACTCAGGTTGAGTAAAGGCTCAGCACACAACAACATTGACAGAAATAAAATCCCAGGGAGGCAAACTGGAGTCTTTCTGAAGTTTTTCTAGGCATCTAAATTAAATATCTATGAATACTTCGATCCCTAACACAAAGGTAATCTTCATGGCTAATATGCCAGAGACCTTACCTTCTATTCACTTACAAGCTTACAGACCTTACATTGAAAGGAAAATTACTCTAGTCTAGAACAGCAGCTCCAAATATTTGTGGTCTTGGGACCTCCTCACCAATATTAAAGCTATTGAGGCCCCAAATAACTGGTGCTTAAGTAGGTTTCATCCATATTTACTGTACTGGAAATTAAAACAGAATACTTGAAAGATTAATTTATTTAAATATAATAATAACAAATACATTACATGTTACTATAAAAAATATGATTGTAAAAAATTTCTCCACACCCCAAAATTAGAGCAGTGATCTTGTTTTACATTTTCTCAAATCTCTTTAATGTCTGTCTTAATAGAAAACGGCTGGATTCTCATAGCTGCTTGTAGCTACATTTTGCTGTGATATGTTGTTTTGTTGAAGTCTGTGAAGAAAATATGGCCTCATACAGATATGTACTTGGAAGGGAGGAGTATCTTAATATCTCTCCAATAAGTTTAGCTGTGCATGGAAATTACATGAAGGCTCAACAAATGGCAGTCTCTTAAATGTTAGTTGCAGCTTGGAATCAAAAACAATTTTGTAGGCCCTTACGTTAAAATCCATTGATCAATCTTCCTCTTTAAATGAAATTTTACATCATGAATTGATCATTTGGAAATATTGGTTCACTGAGTTATGCACTTCTTGCAAATGTTGACGCATTTCACTGTACCATATTGGAAAATCAAGTTTGTTAATATCACCTCTGATCTCATCAGAAAAGTCTTTAGCTACTAGGAAGCTTCCACTAGAAGTACCATTAGGATTCAGACCTCACTGGAGAAGGTGTGGTCGCAGCCCATTTGATGGCAGAGAAGTGCTCTGGATAGCCCCGGACGAAAGCTGGTCCATAGTCAATGAGCTGCAGCTAGCAAATGGGGGACTGGAAAACAGGAAAACCCTGCAGGGATGCTGACGAGACTTGCAGGGAAGTCATCTTCAGGGGTGCTGCTGAACACACTGGTAAGCCGGCTGGGGAACCCGCAGTACTCACCAGGAAGCTGTCTTCTGGGGTGCTCCCTACAAAACAGGGAGCCCCCTGGGAAACTCCCCTGGGGATGCCAAGAGAAGCCACTTAAAGTGAAGTCGTTAGGCTGCTGGGGATGAGCCCTCATTATCATACTATATACAAGCTGTTAGAGATCAACTTCATAACTTAGTATGAAGAAATCTGTGAGTGGTACTGTGGCTAAATTTGAGGAGATGTTAATACAGTCGGCAATGGCTATAACGCATCCCTAATGAATACATCTCATCGTTTGGGGGAAGGGATGAGAGCTTCACTTGTTCAACCATAGCTGCACCTTATTAGGAGGGAGCAGAGTTGTTTCAGTGTTGCATAGAAGTCCAAGTATGTGCAGATGCTGAGTAGGCAAAGGGGTGGACCATGCCAGTTATCAAATGATTCCTGTTCAACTCTAAGTCCACTTTCATTCTTGCTTGTGATTCTGGAACACTTCTCCCTCGTCGGGTGGAAGTTTTGTTAGTAGACAGCACTAGAAGTAGACTGGAAGAGAAAAATGCTTTTCCTCCTGATTCCAGTGATGTCACCTTGCTCCTCTGGTGTATGACAGCCAGCAGCACACGGGACACTGGCTGATGCATTTATATGGGTTCTGAAATCTCACCGTCTCTGCTCCCACTGGTACCTCAGAAAGGGGACCCCGAGAAGCTGCACCCACTGCTGCAGCACCTCCTCGGGGGCTGCTCCCAGAACCACCAAGAGGAGTTTGTTTGGGGAGCACTGTGGGTGCCACAGATGGCTTTCCAAAACTTCCAACATTCCTCCACAACAGCTTCTGTTTACACTACATGAGCAGCTCCCTGACTGCCAGTCTTGGCGCACTGACTGTGGCTGGGCTCTGGCCCAAGGTAACTTCTCCATCATACAGCGAACTGCAGTGATATCCACTGTAAGGAACTTTGACTCTGCCCTTAAGGAGGTGTCCCTACCAAGCACCTTTCTGCTTTGGGTATGCTCTCTTAGTCTTAGGGTGCTCTATGTTCTCTTTCGTTCTTACAAATAGTTCATTCTTTTAAAGTATTTTTTATTAGTACATGTTTGCTACACATACTGTTTACATTCCTTGTGTGGAATTGGTACATGTCTATAACATATCTTAATTCCTTTCTTCATTCCCTTCCCTCTCCTCTCTCCCCTCCCTCCATCTCTGGATCCCCTTTCCATTTGAGAAAGATCTAGCATCCTTTATATCAAACCTCTCCTATTCAAATAGCTAGGTGACTATACCATGGCTGGTACAGAAAGTGTACAAATTTTCAAGTTAGCATGCTTGAAAACGTGAATCATATTAATGGCAACAAATGTGGCCAATTGTTTTCCGGTCTTTCTCTGTTCATCTGCAAGAAAATGTTTTCCAAACTCCCAAGACTGGACAGTCATAATTTGTCTGCCAGGCATTTTTTTCAAGTGAAGGGTGTTTTATGAAGAAAGTGGCAGTTCTGGTTACAAGTCAAACTCACATGTGCACCATTTCTCAACTCAAAATTTTAGCATAAATTATTTTGCATACTTCCCATTTTACTGCATAGAATACTAAATAGTCACATACAGAAGGGTCGAGATTTAGTAAAATTGATAATTCTTAGTGCCTCATCAAGACAGTCTTCAGTAAAAGTGGGTTTTCCTCACAAGTGCACTCTAGGGAGGAATCTAATAGTCAACATTACAATTTGATGTCCTAACTTCACGTAGGCTGAGATTTCAGCACTTTAACCCCCCATGAATCCAACTTTGCATTATGAGTACAAACTCAACACAGCCCAAAAAGGGCAAATAACATCGAGAAGATGATTTTGATCTCAAAGAACCCTTTAGGAATCTAAAGAATCCCAGGCCACCTTGAGCCATTCTTTGAAAGTTTGGTCTTAAGGTAAAGAAGATACGCCTTGGCATTAACAGAGTTGAATCTGAACCTTAACTCTGCCAGTCTTTAGCTAGATGACCTTGGGCAATTAATTTACCTTGTATACGCCTTGCTTTTCTCATATGTAAAAAGGGATTGATAAGATCGCCTTCCTCACAAAGATATGCAAGAATTATATGAGATATGGTATGAGTATATGGCATGTAGTAAGTTCTCAATAAAGGGAGATTACTGTGGAGTGGGAGGAAAAGGAGTGAAAGGAGAAAAGATGTAATGTCCTCATCACCTTATAGTAGGGACATAAGAATACCATTATAGCAAAACAGAAATACTGAGATGTGATGGGTAAGCCCAGGACCCTTCCACCTTCTCCCCAAAGATTCTTGAAGAAGTTGCCATAAGGGTGAAGGAAGCAAGCTCCAAGGGCAACCTGGTAAGCCAGTCACCGACTACTGACTCCTCTTTAGAGGTAATCACAGGAGGGCTTTTGTATCCATTCAGAGTTTCCCTGCGTCCCTCAATAGAAATAGCCACCAAATGAGAGAGGAGACATCTGAGACGTGGCCTTGATGATCCCGAGACTTCTAACTAAACTGCTTCATTTTGTCACTAAGGTGCTGGCTGGTGTTGAGGCAACAGGTTTGTTACGTTGAAGTTTCTCCTTTTTTGTTTTTTGGCATTCTAGAAGGACAGAAGACACCGAAATCTTCTCTTATGGAACTTGGGGGAGAAAAATCTGGAACACGAGGTGTCACAGTTCATCTTCTATTGCTGTCACAAAACGCCTGAGACTGGGTAGTTTACAAAGAATAAAAGTTTTATTGGCTCACGTTTCTAGAGGCTGGGAACTCTCTTCTTCCCATGGGCTCTTCCCAGGCTTCACGCTCCCCTGTTCCTGAAAATCTTCCAGTCCTCCTATGCGTGTCTTGGAAGAGGTAAATTCTCTGCCACTGACTCCTCCATGAAAACGTACCTTCCTGCCAGGAACCACCAAACCTCCCCCACCACATAAAAACTCCTTTCTGAGCTATCATCTCTCTGAACGCGGTTTTAACAGTGAAAAATCACAACATAATTCCACTCCAATCTCTCTGGCTGCAGCCAGGCTGGGAACTCTCCTAGATCCACATAGATATTTTGCCTTGGGGTGCACAGAGGGAAGATGCAGAGGGATCTTGTTGCAATGCAGGGTCAAGTCAAAGCAGCAGAATAATAGAGAAAAGAGTAGGTGTGCTACTTGTGAGCATCACATTGTTTCTTCAGGGCAAGTGTCTTACTAGAAGCAAGGGTATTTCCGACATGCATGGTTTCGTGATCATTGATGAGTCAGCATCAGTCATGAACCCAGGCCGGTACTAGCCTGGGGGATAAAGAGCCAGAGAGCAAAGGTATCAAAGGGTAATTCCTACCCAAGGATTGTACTATCTCCAGTGAAGACTCACACAAGATGTGAGGCAGTGAGTACCGCAATGGGCACTTTTCCAGGAAAGAAAAGACCACTGTGAGTCCTGGACTGTGCTTGCGCTGGGGTGTTGCTGAGAGGGAGGGGCGTGCGCTGAAGTGGCCTGCACGTAGCCAAGACATCTACCTCTCCCGAGCCTTGGGTGTGCTCAGCTTGCCGAAGGGCAAGTAGCAAATGATTAACTTTCTGATTCTCTCCTGATGGACAGTCTTACCTTGTCCCACTAACCCAGATGCAGCCTTAGCATCCTCTGCACACAGCCCTCTTGGATGGCACCAGCAGTCATTGTGAGTTCCAGCAAGGGATTCAACTTATTTACAGTCCTTTAACCCACAGCACCGAGAGCAGGAAGGGAAGGGGGAATGTGGAAGTAATCTCTAGGCGGCAGTAAAGGCAGGTGTGAAGCTGCCACGGGAAGTGAAGGAGCAGATAAAACAGATCACTGCTTCTTTTACACCCCACCTACTTAGTGCATTTACCAGCCAAAACATTGTAACTATTCATTTTATGTTGTTTGCCATCTCACTTAATCATAGTCCTTTGAGAGTTAGGAGCATCCTGTTTTCCTTCTGTCCCCAATATCAGTATCAATAAACATTTATTGAACGAGTAAGTGAAGGAATAAGTGAGTGAATGAATAACTGATAGTCCTGGAGGAAAAAAAGGTGAGACAGCTGTCAGAAATGGAAGATCAGAAAGGAGAGGGATGTAGCAGTATAACAAGAAAGGTGTAAAAAATAAAAAGGAGAGGGGATCATTTCAATCTGAGAAGGAACTTTATAGAGACCGACAGCATCTACAGATGAACTCTGTGTCCTCAACAGGTGATGATGGTGATGATAAAGATAGCTACCATCTAACTTATATTAAGCTCATCTCATGCAAACCTCACCACAGCTGAGTGACACAGAAACACTGACCATCTTCGTTTCACGAGAGATAAAAAACCAAGTCTCCAAGAGGTTAGAGTAGAGACCAACTTTAGAACCAGGCTCACCTGAATCCAGAGCTTCACTGGCCTGCCTGCCTCTGGAGCAGGCAGTGCGGGTCTGGGCCGTGTGGGTCTGGGCTGTGCGGGTGGGTGTCTGATGAGCACCAAGCCCCCAGCCCCTCTCTCCTCCACCAATGCTGTCAGAAAGCCTCTTCCCTCAGACTTCCTCTCAGGAAACCAGCCCATCTCCCATGAAGAACTCACTGGAAGGCCCTTTCCTGACATGAGGCTGATGTATTCTGACCCTTCACAGAGGAAATGAGGTGCAGCAGTGGGTGGTTCCCTCCGGGCAGATGCAGACCTTTATGCCCCTGCGGCCTGTTCGTCTGATATTTCGTTCTCTACTCTTCAGACATCTTTCCGGGGCAGGCAAGACCTGGCCCTTGCCTAGCCCTGAAGTGGTAACCAATAGTGTACATGACCAGCTCCAATCAGAACCAGCCAGCACAGCTCCCCTGAGCATCCATGGTTGGCAACACTCTGTGCCACACTCGGTCTCTGAAAGAACTAAGTGCTGTCTGCATGACTCCATTGAGGGGGGACGTCCGCAGACCTGCGCCTGGCGCTCTCCTGGCCTCTATGTACCTTTCCCACTGCCGGTTTTTATCTGTATTTTTTGTTGTTGTGATAAACTGTGAGTTCTACAGTGTTGTGTTCTGCAAGCTCTTCTATGACTTATTGCACCTGAGAGTCTCGGGGACCCCTGAACAACAGCTCTCCTGGCCCTTTGGCTCTGGCCTGCTGCCTCTTGCGAGCTTTTCCTTCAGATCTGGGCCTGGTTCTCTGTATGTTCCCTCGCATCCGTCCCGTTGGATCTCTTTGCCTCCAAGTTTGCAATGCTCGTGGAGAGCGAGGCGGCCTGCAGAAATCAGCCCTGGCTGTTCCTGTGGCCAGTCCTGGCTCCCACAGAAGCCTCGCCCAGGCTGCACCCCTCCACTCTTCCCTCCCCAGGGAAGAACTCAGAATGTGGACCCCAGAAGCAGAACAACTGCTTGGTAGAAGTGACATACAGACAACTGAAGGAAGGAGGCAAGAGATCAGCCAAGCAGCCTTCAAGCTTCTTTTAAACCCTGAAGTGCTGTTGTCTAGACGTGTCCATTTGCTTTAGAGGCTTCGAGTTTGAAGCGATAGCAGGACCTCACCATGGAAATGCTCTCTTGAATACCCACGGAGAGGGCCAGGTAGACAGTGTGGATATAATATTCTCAGGGCCGGGCCTCGCTTGGGAGGCAAGGTCAAGAGCAGAAAGCACACGGAGATTTGAGAGTCTAAGAGTTTTTCATAGCACAGCTCTGGTTTGCCAGAACTTGCTGGGGAAGGCTCCCCTTTCCTCCCTGCTAACATCTTTTCCCCACCTGGCACCAAAGGGCCTCGCCTCCAAGTCACAATTATGAAAGCTATGCAAGGATGCTAATTGCTGTATCTGACCTCCCTTCAGATAACAAGGGAATCGCTCTCCCTAATTAGCCCTGCTGCTGGTAGACCAGCAAAGCCAAATGTTTATTATGGGATGAATGCACTTACTGTAAATTTTGACATATGCTGTGGAAAGATGTTGGATAAATAAGACTTCAGAGGCATGGGTTGTTTAAATAATGAATACCCACTGCTGTGGGTGATAAGAGTGGAGGAGAGCGAGGCGAACAAGGAGCAAAGGATCCTGGAAAAGTGCTCGGGGCCTACGAACAGACTGGGCAGTCAGAAGGGAGGTAGAGGGAGGCGATTCGATTTGGGGGTGCTGGCAGGAAGTCTAGGGGGAAAGAGAGACAGGGGACTTGCACATCCTTGGCTGGCCACAGGGGCCTCAGTGCTCCTGATTCCATGTAGAAATGCGTGCCCACCCCATCTCTGCTCTTTCCCTAGTTACAATCCTTGGGAAGTGGTGACTAATGTTTTGTGACTCAAGTTAGAAGATGAGTCAGGAGAGTAATGCCACCTGCCCCCAAAACCCCCAAAGAGAGTGTCTTTCTGGATCAACCCTGAGTCTCTTGTTGCTGATGTCTTGCTTCTTCCCAGGGAAGGGGAGAGTGGGGAGATGGGAGCCTCCTTGTGTGTCTGGGCTTCCCAGGCTGAGCCAAGAACCGCAGAGGAAATCAATCTACCCAGTCAGGAATCCCAGACCTGTGAAGTTCTGGGACATTTAGGGAGGGAAGATACTGGCTTTACAGCTTCACTGACCCTTGCCATCTGCACCCGGCAGAGGGGACCACACAGTGGGAAAGACCCTACACCCTGTCCCCGTGGAGTTTGGGCCTCAAGGGCCGATCCACAGGCATCTCACAAAGATTGCTGTTTCTTTCAGTTCCTTGGTTCCATCTGATCAAGGAGATAGACGCCCTTTCATCTCAGCACAAGCAGACATAGACATCAAGGCAGCAGGAGGACTCGCAGTGGCTGCACGGAATTCTGAGCCCCTGGAGATCACGCTGCCTCAATCCTGTGGTCCAGGCCTGGCCCTCGGCTCATCAAGCCCACACCTCCACCGGCCCTCGGCTCATCAAGCCCACACCTCCACCGCTGGCCCCTGCAAGCAGGGTGGCGAATGACCCACACCTCTGCTTCTTTTCAGGACAGATTAGCTTCTGCCTAAACAGTAAGCAAGCCCAAATTTGTGTCTTACAAACAACAAAGTGTATTTCCATTCATGACACACACCCATGTGGGTCAGTGGAGATTTTTATTCTCTACTCAGTCACTCCGGGACCCAGGCTTTGGAATCTGTCCTGGTAGGGGAGGACAAGTGGAGGGCAGTTTGTTGGCTTATAGATGCTTCAGCCTTGAAATGACATCCAAGTTGCTCACAGCTCATTGAGCAGACTTCATCACTAGGCTCCATCTCAGTGCAAGAGGGTAATGGAAACCAGCCTGGGCCCCTGCTTCCTCCCTTTCACACAGCGTCCAGCACAGGTCGGAGACTCACAGAGTACCAGACCTTGACAGCCCCTCACTGCACACATGGAGAAACTGAGGCTGCAAGAGTTTGTAATAGGCTAGGTCACTCAGGAAGTCCCCACCCAGCTGCCTCTGTGGCTGCTTCCAGCCGTTCCCTTCACGCTCTCCTGGTCTACTCGCCAGTTTCTTCTTTTTCTCTTGTAATTTTTATCTCATTCTCCTCCCCTCATTTGGAGGAACTTCCAAATGTCATTCTTTCTTTAGTTTTTTACCTCCACGGAGCCCTCCTTTTCTTTGTCTCCCTCCCTCGGGCAGCCTCTTTCGCTGTGAAGGGCTCTTTTTTCCTCCTCCTACAGAGCACACTGACCTTTTCCTCTTCTCCGTAGGACAAAGCTCAGGCTGGCGTGTTCCTAACGGGAATTGGCTCTAGAAGTTCCAGTAATTGCTCGTCCTTATTACGAGTCAGTGAAGCCAGTCTTGGCCGGGCAGCCCCTCCTCCTCGGTGCCCCGTCGCAGGAATCAGGCTGCAGATGGGCTGCTAACGAGGTGACCAATTAACAAGCAGCTAAATAACCCCAAAAGGGTATTTTTCTCCCTGGCCTGGTTTCCAGGCCCCTTTGTTCCTCTTTGGGAATCCACCTTCTATGACAAGGCCACAAAGGGGACTGTTCCCAAACCTGACCCTTTGAGAAGCCGACTCACGACTCACGCCAGCCATGGTCACAAGATGCTATTACCCAGCTCCTTTGCACTGGGTGTAGGGGGGTGGGGCATGGGAGCCAAAAGAATTCCTGCATCTCAGATATAATAATAAATCTACCCCACATCATTGACCACTTACCGTGTGTTATGTAACTTTCACAAAACTTTTCATTCATGTGTTTATTTAAACAAATATGAACTCGGTACTTCTCATATGGCAGATGCTATATAGAACACGCAGTCCTGACCTTTGATCTAGACAAAAGGGACCCACACCCTCATGCCTCAGAGCACCTCTAGGGGACTTTTTAAGGTCCTCTCTGGTGCCTGGCACCTGGTGGAATTGACAGTGCTTGCCAGGTCAGGAACCCCAAGCCCCACATAAGCCCTGCCCTTGTTTCTCCCCATTCTACCCACAAACACACAAACACACATACATGCACTCATACACACACACACACACACACACACACACACACACACACAGTAACCAGTTGCTCTAAGATAACTCACACTACGGAATTTGCTCCCTTCAGCTGTGGCAAAATTTCTTTCCCAGGGTCTGCTAGTACCCACTAACAGTATGGGTAATAGGCTGTTTAAATACATTCCACAAAAAAACATATCCCAGGACTTTATACACCCTACAGATAACCTTGACACTCAACATATGTTAGTGAGCAAAATGGACACTACCCTTGGCCTAAATGAGGACCAGAGAGGAGACTAGAAGGTATCTGAGACTGTACAGGAGGGGCTCTGACTCACTGCATGAGGAACGCACTATCATCAGGTCCATTTTACAAATGAGGAAACTGAGGCACATAGGGTTCCCAAGGATTCCTGTCAGATGGCCTACTGCCAGTAGAACCAGAAACAGACTGAGGAACTTGCTTCCTTTAAATCCCCCTTAATGTAGGACACCCCTTGTTAACTCTGGTTGGAGGAGGAGACCTTGAATCTGAGGAATCATAGTTATGAGGATGGTTGTAGTAGCAAGTGAGAGAAAACCTAGCACAAACTGACTTTAAAAAAAGATGGAAGGAAGAATTAAAGGGAATTAATTGGCTCTTAAGAAAGCCAGGAGGCCGGGGATTTAGCTCAGTGGTGTGAGTGCTTGCCTAGAAAGCACAAGGCCCTGAGTTCGATCCCCACATACAAAAAAAAGAAAGCCAGGAGTGTTTATCTTCAGGCACGGCTGCACCCAGGGGCTCAGATGATATTTTTAAGAGTTAGTCTTTCTTCCCTGTCTTCATTGTCTTTTTTTAAAGTTTTTGGTATAATATAGTAAAATGTGTGCATCTTAAGTGTACAGTTTATAAAGAACAAAGTAAAAGACAGGTAATAGGAAACAGGGAGATAGATCTTTTGCAAATGGGAAGGGGACCAAGAGATGGAGGGAAGGGGGAGAAAAGGAGGGAGGGGAGGGGGAAGTAAAAGGAAGTAAGATATATTATGTACATGTACCAGCTCCCCACAATGAATGTAATCATTATGCACTGCAAACAGGCACTAATAAAAATAAAAGTTAAATGTACATCTCAGTGAATTTCTCCACATAAAATCACCAGCCAGATCAAGATATAGAATTTCCATACCCATTTAGGGCCACCACGGACATCAGCCCTTAAGGGTAGCCACTGCGCTGACGTCTGTCTCCATAAATTAGTCCTTTCTGTCCCTGATTTCATATCGATGGGCTCATAAGGTTGTGTGCTCGTGTTAACCTTACTCAGTAAGATCCTGGCTGTCACATGTGTGCTTCTTGTGTGTGACAGGACTTTGTGCTTCTCATTGTTGTATACTTTTCAACTGTCATCCCCAAAGCCTCGTGCGCTGAGAGATGGGGCTCGTGGAAGGTGATTGGACTGAGAGGATGCTACCGCTGGCGTGGTGTCAGGAGGTGGGGCCTGGCCAGAAGAGGCCAGTCACTGGGGGTACGACCTGAAAGGGTGTATCTCCCTACCTGGCTCCTCCCTTCGCTCTGCTTCCTGGCCCCCATGAGCTAAGCGGCTGTTCCTCTGCCATGTCTCTCTGCTGCGCTGTCCTACCTTGGAACCAGCTGGCTACAGACTGAAATGTGAGTCAAAATAAACTTCTCTTCCTTCAAATTGTGGGTGTCAGGCACTACGTCTCAGCAATGAGGAAGTGATTAAGACAAACACATGGACCATTTCCAATTTTGGTTATTATGAACCAAGTGCCTATCTTGTGGTGGACAATAGAGCTCATTTCTGTTGGACATACATACCCAGCAGCAGGGACACCATGAAACAGGGTGTATGTATGTCTAGTCTTAAAGTACTTCCAAGCCAGTTACCTATTGCACACCCCTACCAGCATTTCTTATTTGGATTGTCTGTCTTTTGCTTACTGATTTATGGAAGTTCTTATATATCTTGAAAAGTGTGGTCTTTTCTAATAGATGAGTTGTAATTCTCTTATCTCAGTCCATAGTTTCTTTCTCTTTCTTTATATTGTCTTTTGATGAATAGATGTTCTTAATTTAATAAAGTCCAACTTAACATTCATGTCATGTTAGTTTTGTGTACATATATGTGTGCATGCATGTATATTTTGCTGAAGAAAAGTCGAGACTATTCCAAAGTCACATGTATATTCTCCTTTATTTTCTTTTAGAAATTTGATTGTTTTAGCTTTCATGTTTAGAATTACGATCCTTTGTGTGGTAGTTTTTGTGAATGGTGTGAGTCAGAGGTTCATCTTCCCGACATGAATATCCAATTAAAAAGTATATCATCTCCCCTGTGGAACGTACTGGAATATTTGTTACAAGTCAGGTGATTGTATATGTGTGTCACCCACTCTTTCCCCCTTATTAGCCACTGATGTCACAGCACACCCACCCCATGGTGGCAAGATAGTCAGCTGTGCTCCCAGCCTTCTATGTAATCAGCCTCAGACTGCTGGGTGGAAAGAACGCCTCCTTCCCCTCAGTAGTGCCAGCACCGTACTGGGCTTTCCGCATTACCCTGTGGCACAGTCACTGTGGTCAGATGCAAGTCAGCCCAGGTTTGGTCACATGTACATTCCTGAACGTGGGATGGAGGCTGCAATGTGATTCTTCAGGGCTAACTTGGGATCCTTTTACCAAAAGAGAAAGAAATGGATGTTGGGGCAAATGAAGCAAAACTACTTAGACTTTGTGGGCACTGGGGGCCCCTAGACCTTTGACTAAGGTGCCTTGTGTGAACTTAGTCATTGTGCACCTTTGGGCACCAGGCAGTCTACAAGCTCTGCAGGTGGTGCAGAACTGCTTAATATTTTGTTCATTCCCTACCCAATGAGAGATGGGATTAAGGAAACCTGGAGAATGAGCCAGCATTACCAGACCTCTGCGGCTATTAAGGGATCCCTGGCCAGTGCTGGGTACCTGAGTCCCTACTGTCAGGCTGCCCAGGGATGGCAGGTCCTCAGAGCTGCACATTATGCCTCATTTCACCAGGTGTGATTTCCAATGAGACATCGCTCCACTGGGGACTAATGACATGGGGAGGCTGTGATTTCCAATATGCACCAGCCAGTTGTTACTAGCAGGAAATGGATTTTTGCTGGATAATCAAAGTCAAATCCCTCACTCTCCCCACTTGTAAGTGCCCCTCTTGCCCGCCCCCATCACACACAAGGTGCCCTCACTGCACCATTTCCTAAGTCCCGAGCAGACTCAACTCCAATCCCAGCCCCTTGCGCGTCCTCCTTCCCGTCCTGGGACACCGGGATGCCCGTGTGGGAAGGGCAGGGTGTGGAGAAGGACCCAGAGGTAGGAGGGGTGAGGTCACAGGAGGGAGGTCTTCACCTGGTGGTGCATGCAGAGGAAATAAAGCAACAATGTCAGAGGTTTAATCAACCTTTGAAGACTTCACAGTGTTTGGACAGAAGCGTGTGAATAATATTCATTTGGATTGGCACCTGTGCACACCACTGAAAGGAAAATAGCATTTTGTCGCAATTGCAATGAGGAGCAAGCAGGCTGAGGAGACAGGCTGCACATCTGCTGAAGGTGAGATTTTTCCCTTTTGTTTCCAGTTCAGTGTGACCCTGCGACTCCTTGAAAATTCACTGGGTCGGAGTCAATGTCTGACATTCCCTTCCCTGCTTCTCCAGACCAAGAACGAACAAGAAAACACCTGGCAAGGGGAGTCAGCGGGCTACGGGAAGCCAGGCTTCCGATTCTGACCTTGTCGCCGGCCTGCTCAGTGACCATAGACAAGAGGGATCGTGCCACTGGGCGCAAAGTGCAGGGAACCCACCTATCTTCCCTGCCTGCCCACGTTGATCTGAGGATCCCCGGAGGACAGGTGACCTTATCTGCAAGGGATGTCATTCCCCACTTCCCAAAGAAGCAAGAAGCCTGAAGACATCCCATCATCTCTGACTAACAGGACAGGGGCACTGAGTGGCATTGGGCGACCGGGAACTTCCACGAGCCCTTATACTTTTACTTCTCAGGGGAAGCACTTCACACATCACTCATCCTTGTTTCTCTCCTGCCCAGGCAGCCGGTCTCAATGGCGAAGAAGACTCTCCATACTGCAGCCACAGACATTTGGAAAGTTGGGGATCACTAACATTTGCTCTGGACTCCTGGCCCGACTCACCAGATGTAATGGAGTCTGACAGTCAAGCCCAAGCCCAGCTTCCCGTTCTTAAGAGATGTTGAGCCCTATGGCAATGAGGTGCTTTGACAGGAGGTCTCAGTGTGGGAACTACAGGGAGCACCAGGCTCCCCCAATCCTTCCTGCAGGGTTTCTGGAGTCTTCACATTCTTCCCGCCCAACCCTGGAGTCACCCTGTTGCAGCCCAGTCCTCTCCAGACACCCTGTCTGATTCATCCACAGTCCTTTTCTCTCCTTCCATCCTTTTGCCCTCATCCTCCCTTTCCTTGCTTGTTCTCCCTCACCCACTCCTTCCACCTTAGCCCTTCATTTCTTTCTTCTCTACATGACATCTCCTCTTTTTCATTTTTCAAGACAATATAGAGAGTCAGGGAGCTACCAGAGAGCCTCTTTGGAGCAATTCCAGCACCAGACTTTCTAAAAGCTCACCCTGGATATTTCCTAAACACACATCTTACAACATGCACACAGGACCCCCCACCTGCAAGGTCATGCAGGCGTGCTGTATGCAGCTCAAAGGAGCCCGCCTCATTAGTCACATGGTATTATGGTTTGGATTTTAAATGTTCCCCCAAGACTTACACAGTAAAAGCCTTGACCTCCCAGCCGATAGCACTACTGGGAAGTGGTGGGAACTTTGGGAATGGGACCAAGCTGGAGGAAGGAGGTCGCTGGGAGTGTAGACTCTGCTTTGTGGCTGGTGTGAGGTGAGCAGCTTTGCTCCACCACACGTTTCTCACCATGATGTTCTACAAGACACAAAAGCAAAAGAGCCAAAAGCAACAGAGCCAGCCAGCCATGAAAATGAAAATTCTGAAACTGTGAGCCAAAATAAACCTTTCATCCTTTTAAGTTATTTGTCTCAGATATTTTGTCCCAGTGGTGGAAAGCTGACTAACACACACACAGGATGTGACCATTGCCAGCTCCAGCTTTCCTTCTCTGGGCAACAAAATGGAATCATAGAAATTTGGAAGGCCCCTTAGCATCGCCTGCACCCCAAATCCATTGTGATCTCCACCAATATCCACAAGATGGTTGATTTGCTAATTGAAATGATGCATCATTAAATATTAGTATCCATACTACAGCATCATGTCCTAAAATATAGTATTTATAGGTGGTATACTTTAGAGCGTATCTATCATATAGTGTCTATAATATAGTATCAGATAATATGCAATATTGAGAAAGAATTTAACTGGAAGACCCATAGAAACTTTAAACAAAAAGAATTACAGGGAAGAACTGTTCTATGAAGTATTAAAAATAGCTTAACACTATCATAACTAAAATAACCCTTGATTGATGTGGGAAAGGAGACGATTCAATGAAAAAGAATAGAGACCAGACCTAGGGCTAAACACACACACACACACACACACACACACACACACACACACACACACATTATTTAGCCAGCGACAGAAGCGGCATTTCAAATCAATGAAGGGAAAGACAATGACAAATGTTGATAAATGTTATTGGAGTAATGATCTAACTCAGAGCTGTCTTCAGCACAGCCATGAGCTATGTGGAGTTATTGTGCACTTGAAATGCAGCCAGTATAAAACATACACTAGATTTTAAAGGCTTTATATGGAAAAAAGTAAAGTAACTCATTAATAATTTTTATACCAATTACATGATGAAATGATATCTTGGGTAGAATGGATTAAATAATGTATGTTGTTATAATTACTTCCATCTGTTTCTTTTTAGTACTTCTTAAAATATGATTAACAGAAAATTTTAAATTACATACATGCCTCACTTTACAGTTAGTTCCACTGGATGCCACTAGTCTAACCACTCATAAAAAATAGAATCAGATCCCTATCTTACTCCTTATATGACAAATAAAATCAAAATAGATCAGCGTTTTTGATGTAAAACAGGATACCCTGGAGGAAAATATGGATAATTCATTTTACTTTATCATCATGGAGTAGAGAAGACCTCTTAACCATGACAAAAACTCAAAAGCTGTTTTATAAAGAGAATGATAAAACTGATGACACAAATAAGTCAAACTGCCTGCACACCAAAAGACCTCTAATATCAAAAGACAATTTTAATAAGAAAAAATACTTATAACATGGCAAAAACTAAAATTCTTAACAAAAGTAAAGCTTGTACAAACTGCTATTTTAAAAAAAGACGAACAACTCTACAAAGTTGTCAAACGCTATAAATTAGCTAGTCAAAGAAAAAATGTATGAAGATCATCATGACATACAAAATATGCTCAGCTTCACAATGAAAGGCATGAAACTTAAAAATCAAGCGCCATTTTTTCTCTTAGCAATTCATAATGCTTGAACAATCATGAAGGTAGCTGAGAACAGGCCCTCTTGGGTACAACATCTCTTTAAAAGGCAACTTTGGTGTAAGAGTCAAAATTTTAAACACATTTTTTGTTTGACCAAGGGATTTTACTTTTAGGAGTAAAGCGTATTATGGATTTGCAGACAAAATTTCTGGAAGTGTAAGACAACATAAATAAGTATGCGGGAATGGTCAATCCAGCAAAAATAATACTGAAAGTTAAGCGACCAACCATCTTAGAAACAGCTTAAACATTCAAACTGTCTGGAGAAATAAATATTGAGGTAAGTGTGCCCTGGAATACTATGCTGACAAAAAAAAGGATGAAGTGGATTTATATATATTGATATATAAATAACTCTAATCCACATTAGTGAAAATGGCAAATTGAGAAAAATTAACTATGATATAATTCTATGTGTAATTTTACAAGGGTATTATTATATATGCTATAATCCCATGAAAACTTCTAGAAGGACCAATAATTTTTTGATAGTAGTTACCTCTTGATGGTAGGAAGAATTCAAGAGTATGGGATGTGATTGCTTAATTTCTGTTTTTTAGGCTTTTGGGTTGCTTGAACTATTTTTAAAAAGCATGTTTAGAAAAGATGCTTAACATTAATAATGATTATGGAAACGTAAATCCAAACTACAAGGAGATAGTATATACCCCAAAGGACCTCTACTATTAAAAAATACAAAACAGAAAATAACAAGCGTTGATGAAAATGTGAATTGGAAGCTTTGCATACTGTTGGTAGGAATGCAAAATGGCACAGCCTTTGTGGAAAACACTGCCCTACTGCCTCAAAAGTTTAAAAATAAAATTACCATTCAGCTCAGTAATTCCACTTCTGGGCAAATGCCAGGAAGATTTGAGAGTGGAGTCCTGAGAGATGTTTGTATACCCATGTTTTCAGTAGCCTTATTCGTCAGTGCTGAAACATGACAGAAACCCACAGATCCACAGATGGAGGGATGGATAAGAAGAACATGTCTGTCCATGCAGTGGAGTATCATTCAGCCTTAAAAAGGAAGAAAAATCTGGCATACAGCACACATGGATAACCCTTGAGAACAATATATTAAGTGAAATAAGCCAGACACGAGTACTGTAAGATTCTAATTATATGAGATAAAGTAGTCAGATCATACAGACAGAAACTGCAATGGAGGTTGCAAGGAGTGGAGAGAAGGGACTAGGGAGTTATTTTTAAGGGGTGTACTTTCAATTTTACAAATAAAGAAGTTATGGAAATGAATGGCAGTAATGACTGCACAACAGTTTAGATGTATTTCAAACCACTGAATTGTACACTTAAAGTGGTAAATTTGTATGCATTTTACCACAATAAAAAATTGGAGAAAATGTTCATCTACATTTATAATTTTCAAAATATAGTTTTCAATATTGTCAGTCAAGCATTCATTTTAGAGAAGAGACCCAACAAGGGCTGAGTTTTGGTTAGTACTAACAAATTATTGGAAACCTTAGCAGGTTAAGACAATTATATAGCACTCAAACTTTGTTGGTCAGGAATCTGAGAGGGGCTTACTCGGTGGGCAGCTCTCGCTTGGCTGATGTAGTCAGAGGTGGGCTGGAATGGCAGTCACCTGAAGGCTCGCCAGCTGAATGGTCAAGGTGCTCTCCCGTGGCTGGCAGTCAGTGCCAGCTGGCCACTGAGCAGTAGTGGGAGTTCAGCCGGGCTGGCCTAGAACTGTTCTCCAACATGGCAGTGTCAGGGTGGGTGGACTTTCTACTCAGTGTCTAGCTTCCCTCAAAGAGAGTATTCCACAATAATCAAGCAAAAGCTCTTCCTGACTCAGTCTTGAAGACATCCAGCATCAATGCCACCCTGCATCTCATTGAGACAAGTGTTAAAGAACGCCATGGCCACGTTTTAAAACCACTACAGCAAGTACCTTGCCAACATAACAGAAAGTTCCCTGCAAAGCAAGGGCCTTTTTGCCATTGTGAGCTCACACTGAGTGCGACTTTTCTACTTCTGACAGCTGTCACCCAAAGAGACGGAGCCCCACCACCAGTGGCAGAGCTCACCTAGGCCGGCTGCCACAGTTCCATCTCAGCTCCTTCTCAGAAGGGTTCAGAATGAGACTTTGGCCCCATCCATTTTGTGCAAAGATCTAATTGCCCTCCCAAGGCCTCCTAATGTCATCTGTTTACTAGTTCAACCGGCTGAAGCTGGGAGCACCTAGGCCTTCTCCTGTGTTGGCTCGCGGCGATAGCTTAATTATGGAACCATTCTGCCCATCCTCACACACATGCACGCTCTCCCTCCTCCGCCCAATCTCTGCTCACCCCTCTTCTCCTCCTTCCTCCAAGAGCATTGGCAGAAACTGTCAGGGAGTTGATCAGATTTTTTCAATTTAGACTTAACAGACCTGGGACTCCTATTTCTCCTTCAGGTTCATAAGGTTTTTGATTCCATTTACGGATTTATTCATTTATCAGATATTCGTTTCAATTCACTTTAAACACCAGGTGCGGGGAGATGAGTTCAAGGGAGATGCTCATCACTTGCTGCTCTGTGGCCTCTGAGAGCTGTGGGCTGCCCCATTTCCAGTGGGCTGGGCATCTGGAGGGAAGCGCCTTAAGCGGAAGGACACAAAGCCTGCACATTCTGGGTTATCTTTCCGAGACGGCACTTTGAGATACCCATTGGGTCTCCTGGACTGGGTGGTAATTTCTACTATCTAATTTAGAGCACCCCCTTATATTTTGGGAACTTCCTCCCAGTCACATTGCTTTAGGGCTGCAAGTGAAAGTCCCGATAGTGTCTTTGCTCATTGTCCCAGACATAAAGACTCCTGTCCTTCGGCCTCTGCCCATCTGCCCTCCGTCACTGTCTTTCCCTAAAACTGCAGGAAAGGATGCTGCCCTGGAGATTTCCAGAATCTAGGAGCCTCTGAGTCTCCAAGGAGAAGCAATAGGAGTAGAGTGGTCTGTGACATCCCCTACTCCTTCCTCCACCTTACAGCGTCATCTCCACTGGGCCAAGCAGGCCTCAGCCAGGAAGCCCTGCACACATCCATCCTCACCTCCCACAGTGTGTCAAGCCCATTCTACGTTCCATTTGCCATCTGTCCATCATACCAGAAGAGGAAAAAATCTTTCCATTATTTAAAAAGCATTATTAAGTCACTCTCAATCCTGTTACTCTGATTAATTCTTCCACAAAAGATGTGCCAGATTCTTCAGCATCTCTCAGATACACATGTCTTTCCCCCTCACCCCTGTCTGACTTTCCACACAGAAAGAAAGGGCAGACCCCCATCCCACCCCGACATGTGTCTGTGGCCAGCCAATCGCCTGCTCCCACCTGGGCCTGGTGGGCGAGGCAAATAGGGATGTGAGAAATGTGTGTCTCGTGGCGGTGCCTGTAGGGGCAGGTGGCAGTGGCCACGGCAGAGCCATGTGGCCTCAGGATGAGACTCCGGCCAGATTTCAGATTTTCCCTGCTCACAAACAATGGTTTTCCTCTCTGCTGTCCCTCCCCAGAATCACCCCAACACCTGAACATTCCTCAGGACACAGTACCCTTCCAAAAGTTCCCTCCTTTTGTCCTTTCCTCCCAGAGCTTATTTACAACCAAGAATTTGTTCCTCCCTCCAGAACTCAGGAGGTCAGGCCATTTTGTTACTAGGACCAGAGCAAGCAGGGGACAGATGGTGCTCCAGAGGTGACCAGCCTGCCCCAGAGAGGTCCTCCTGACAGCTGGCTCCACACTGGGAACAGGAAAGCAACCACGGGCCCCAGAATCCAGTACCCCACTTAACAGCCGGGCCACTCCATTATCGTCCTTTGACATTGTAACCTCACTCGGAAGGGCCCAGGAGCTTCAAACCCAAGCGTTTCTGACAAGATGACATGTACAAAGAGAAAACAGCTACAGCACTTCCACTTTCAACCTTGAACTTGTCTCATACATCTCACAAACACACATGATCTTACCTCAGAACAGAGTCAGACAAAGCCCAGCTCAGGTAAAAGCACATGGCAGCTGCCAACCTTCCGCTGCCATGTGAGGTGGTCTCTGCAAAGACCCTTACCCCATCTTGGCCTTGGCCCTCCCGGCTGGAAGGTGCAGGGCAGGTCGCTCCTTCATCTCTTCTGTCTATGAAGAAAGCCTGGGATCCTGGAAGACGCTGTCCTGAACCCTGCAGACAGTGAACACGACAGATGTGACAGCGCAGCAGCCAGCCTCACCCACCCCAGGGCTCTGCTGGAGAATCCAGGCGGCTTTGGAGAGGCTTATGTGAAATGCAAACAACTGCTCGCTCTTACTAACCTTCCGGAAAGAGAGAAGACAAGTATTTTTTTTCCCCGAAGCAGTATATACGTGGGCCCAGGAAGAACTGTAATGTGACTGTTCCTCCTTCGAGACAGCTTATTCCAGAGAGGCCAAGGAAAGAAGAAGGGAAAAGGGAGATCTGACCTCAGGAGGAACTTTCCAGAAAGCCGCGTTTCAAAAGACAGAGGGAGCACATCCAGTGTGAATCGGGACATGTGCTCTGGATCTGCCTCTAGGTGATTTCATGACCATCAGCAAGTTATTCAACCCCCTTGTGAAATCAGCACAATAGGATCAAATCTGACTTAGAGTATTAGGACAGAGCTTCGGTTGGAAAGCTGCCCCCTCCTTTCTCTCTGAAAAGCCCCTCTCTCGGCCCGTGCCCATCAGGACAACTTGCTCTTTGTGGACACTCAATATGCATGCATATACTTATCTAGAGCCTGCTTTGTTCTAAAAAGACTTGAAGTGCCTCGCGTGTTCAATAAATGTGTACAATGAATGAATCAGTTAATGGGCTAATGGATGTGAAAGTGCTTTGAAAAGTATAAGATGAAAGAGATTTTTATCACCAGAACAGTGACCCAGGAAGGCTGAATGGCACTTTCGAAGAGCAGAGACTGCCCCCCAGGAACTCTGGCCTGACGAGGGGTAAATTTATCCCGATTGCCCTGTGAAGATGACACTCCTCAGCCTGACATTTTAAAGGGATTTCAGTTTCCAGGTTTTTAAATGCAGCCCTGAGACTCCTTGCAATAAATTCTCGGTTTCTATAGGGTGCTCAAATTCCAGCCAAGAGAAGGGATTTCCCTGGGCACCTTCTCACATCCACCAGGGGGACTCACTATGCGCAGATCTTCCCTGGGGTCACCACCCAACGCCTCTTCCTCTTAGTTCTTTGTGCATAATGAGGCCCCCTGACTTCCTCTGAAACCCTAAGTCACAACTGGAGGTTCTGCTCTGAGATACTGGAGTCTGGACTCCTGGGACAGGGGGCTGGGGACTGGGGCACTAGTGGGGGTGGCTGTATGTAAGGGCCACAGGGAAGCAGAATTAGTGTAGCGTCTAGCCAGCTCGATTGAACACTGCGCCACAGCAGGGCACTGCAAATGACTTTAAAGCTATTGTTCATCAAATTGGACACCTTCTTGGAGCTCACACAATGTAAGATGAAACAGCCTGCAGGAGGTTGCGAGGAGATGGAACCCTGGGGGAGGGGCATTTTATTCCCCTCTAAGGGAAGCGCTCCAGACACCACACCACCCCCACCTCCAGCCATTGCTGACTGCTGTACTCCAGACAGTTGTATCTGCACAGGTTCACAGAGGCTCCAGGACTGAAATGGACTATGTCCCCAGATACCTGCCCCCATAACTGGTAGGGTGAATCCAGCACTTTGAGAAAGAAGGAAGGGTTAATGAAGGGGAAAGGAGGGGTTGTTGGCGCACCAAGCTAAGTCAGAATCTGTGTCTACAGGGATGTATGTCTTTGAACTTTCAAAGCAGCATCAACATCTGTGTGTTTATACTGTGTGCAGATTTGCGTTACACACGCATACATATGTGTGCATTTTGTATGTGTAAGAGAGACAGCCAGAGGGAGAGCGCATCCCTCCCAGTACTGTACAGTCAGGGGGCCTGTCTCACCGCTCTGTGCCTTGTTACTGCAGTCTGCCAGAGCCCAATCATTACCACCAGCTGGAGACATCATTTAGTGTCATTTGGCTTTGCAGAGCTCCTACCAGTAAGGAAACCCAGGTGAGGAGAGTTGTCTTGGAAAACAACAAAAGTGAGAGAGAAACAAAAAGCAGAGGAGGCAGAGGGAGGGAAGGAACTTCAGGCTTCTGGAAGACAGTAGAGATAGAGAAATGTGCATGGGTGTTACTGTAGGTAAACTGAGGCAGGCCTGAGTGAGTTGCTTTGAGGAGCATGACCTTAGGACAAAGGTCTTTATAGATCTTTAATAATTATGTGCCAACCAAATAAACATAATAAAGTCCCCCAAGAGGAGAATCTTTGCTGTCCTTTGAGCCATCTGAAAGCCCATATTCTCCCTCCCGACTTTATAGCGAACAACTGCAAAATTCTGAAAGTTAGGAGACCAGTTACTGGGGAGCACTCCCTCAGAGGTGGCCAGATCTGAATCCCGTCAGTCCCACATTTAGTTTTGCTCTGGGGGCTTCAGTTTTGCTTGTGCAGGGTCTTGGAGGAGGCGAGGACAGGAATTTGAAGGGTCCTCCTTCTGCCAGCACACCTTGGTCGGCGAAGGTCTGTGAGCATTCTCTGAGCACTCCGGGCTTGGTCAGTGGGTTCCCTCTGTGCCCTGCAGCCCACCACCTCCTGCGCTCCTCTAGCTCCATGGGCTGTGGCTTGGTTTGGCGCAATGACAGAGAAGAGCTGAACTGATGGTGGAAGGGAGGATGGGCAGGCAGAGCTTAGATGGCAGTCAAAGACCATCTAGTGGGTGTGGAGGCCTCTTGATTTCTCACGGAGGCAGGACTGGAAATGGTGTCTCCATTGCCCTGACTCCAGAAGTCATTCCTGCCTTTGCACATTTTCCATCTTGCAGCATTCATAACTGCTCATTAAATCAGCCTTGACTGCCGGGAAGTCTTAAGCTTTCGTTAGCGAGCACTGAAGAAGACTCTTAGGAAGGGTAGCTCCTTGCCTTGGTAAGAGGGACGAGCCATTGAGCACTAGGATAAACCATGGAGCTGTACATGGTCTTTTTAAATGTTTACCACACACTTAAGTCTGCCTGCTATTTCCTGTTCCTTTTCATCTGGAGTAACGCGGGATACACTCTTGTCTTAAGAAAAGGAAAATTCACTGACAATATAGTAGTAGGGATAAAACTTAGTTGACTACAAAGAGGTGGCGTGCATATAAGACTGTGGTCTGCACACAACTGGTGCCTTATAAATGTTTGATAAATGAAAAATAAATGCAACTCAGAAGAGTAATCAAGACAACACACAGACTCATCTATTTCTGGTATATCTCAAATGTACTGGTGCTGCTGACGAATGAATGAACGGCATGTCTTGGCCCTGGGACCAACTGCACCAGGGTAACCAAAGTGTTTGATAAATACAAGGATCCCCCAGGCCAAAGCCAGACTAACGACATCAAAATCTAGGGAAGAATGCATGAACTTATATTTTCTAACAAGCATCTCCGAAGATTTTGATGAACAGGTATGTCTTGGAACTCAGATCGGGGTCTTAAGTGCCATATTAGGGCAACATAGAGAGCATGAGACTTGCAGACGAAACTAATACTACTGCACAACCAACATGGTGGTGGTGGTAAGGGGCGTGTGTCGGTGGGAATCTTGGATGATACATGGCAGCCATTTTGTGTCTTTAGTCAGTGAGGCGCTTCCCCATTCTGGCCTGGTAAGGTCTTCTGTGAATGTTGAGAATCAAACAAGGTCCTTTCCATTAAAACAAACAAACAAACAAAGAAAACAACCCACAATGTTTTCTTAATAAATTAGTGGGGAGAGAATTTCAAGATTGCTTCAAAGATGCCCTTGAGATAATGAGGACCCTCCTCCTGGCCTCTCAACCTCCCCATCCTGCATGCAGAAGAGGGTCAAGAGGCAGCAGATGCCCGAATGCAGATCCGCACAGCTGCATCATTCACAAAACCTCCTGGCAGAGTGGGAGGACCAAGACCCAGATCTGGGCTCCCTGCCCCTCTGACAATCACCTAGGACTCCCGGAAATGGCACTGAGGGGAAGCTCTAAGTCACGTGCGGATTACAGTCGTTCTGTTTGCCTTTTTCCGCAGCAGATCCGATGATTTAAATTAGGTCTCGATTCTTGTTTAAATTATAGTTTACTGTTCTGCACCCTGCTCAGAAGTGAATTACCTTAAGCAGCGGTATTAATAACATGGTTATAATTAAGCCTCATTACTGCAGGCAGTTTGCTGAAACAAATTGCTTCTTCATTATTATTATAGCACCTTTGGTAAAAAGACATTTCCCCAGAATGCGACCTTGATGCTTTATATAGTAAAAGCCGAGATATGATAGAGATGTAAGGATGAATTAGCATCTTTTGCCTTCTCTATCCGGCTCATTAGAAGGAAAGGAACGCAAGTCAAATCCAAACAGCCTTGATGGCAATTTTAATCTGTATGAAATGGATAATGAATAGTTTTGAACTTTCTGCGACATTTTTGTAATGGTGTTTTATTTATATGATGTTACTACTAAAATGAATAAATAAAAAAATACAAGCTGAGGAGCAGAGACAAGAAAAGTCAGGGAGGTCTATCAGACAGCCAATGGCATTGAACTGGAGCTTGTTATCATCAATTGGTTTGAGAGTTTCCGGCCCAGAGCCTGTTACACTGGGGGAGAGAGAAGGGGAGGACGGCCTGTCTATTTATTCTAATTCTGCTGCCTTACTCTGGCCCCACGGCCTGGGAAAGGAAAGGGCCTGGAAGGAGTGACCTAGAAACTTTCTAAACAGTATGAAAGGCGTGCAAACTTCTGAGGATGCGTGGAGCCCTAGGAGCCCTAGGACACTCATTTTAAATGCCCACGGGGACTCTGCCTTCTCCCTCTGCCCCATCTCTCCCCCTCCCCACCATCGTGGGTCCTAAGAACACATCTTTGCTGGCTATAGGACTGGTTTGTCATTCCTTGTTTTACTTATTAATTATGTTTCCTGGTGATAATTAAGACTCTGAAACTAATTTTGTTTGGTGATTTACTCTCTTTTTGAAATTAGATGCGGTGATTACAAGGCACTTTGTATCACATCAAATTTTTCTTAGAAAGAGACAAACATCCCTTCACACACAGGAAAGTGACCCCTCCCAGAGAACAGCCAAGCCACCATTCACGTGGCACAGCCCCAGCTGCCTGGCTCCACCTGCACCTCCTCCTTGGAAGAGGGGCCTAGCTGGGCCCTTGCCATGTGCAGCCTCGCTCCGCTGCCCAAGATCCTCACAGGGTCTAATCCATCTCTCCCGGCTTTATCTGCAGCTAGAGACTCTCTAACCCCTGTAGTCAGCAGTGCCATAAAGACAGTCTTTATTGGTATGCATGTTTCTGTCACCCAGGCTGCCCCCGGACAGAACATGTGGCATAATCAGTAGAATAAATCCTCTCTCTCTCCCCGTCTCTCTAAACCAAAAGGCGGACAGCAGCCTTCACAAACCCACTGCCCCTGCAGAGCCCAGGAACAATCACCCTCTGGGTGATAACTATCCTCCCCTCCCAGGAGCAGGCACAGCCGCAGGTGGCGGGTCCCACCCCGGGAATGTAACACCCCATCACAGAGAATGAGGTCTTCTGGAGCCCCACAGACCTGTCCGGATTCCAGCTCTGCCTCTTTAGCTGTGTGATGGGAGACAAGGGGTTTCAGCACTCAAAGCCTCACATTCTCCTCATTCCTAATCCAGCAGGGTGCAGCTACCGTGCTGTTTAGATGGGAGAAAGTATCCAGAGTGCTAAGCAAAGGGCCGGGCGTGCTCTAAACGCTCAGTAAGCGGAAACAGTTCTCACTGGCTCTCTGCAGGCTCTCTTGTCTCGTCTCTTGCTAGGGAGGCACTCCTGTGCTATGCACCAGGTGATAACTGAGCCTCCAGGCGGCCCGGGGAAAGGTCAGCAGGCCAGTTAGGGAACTCTGTTTATTATATGAAAAGCTCCCAAGAATAGCTGGGCCCACTTGGAGTGGAGCCTCAAGCTCTGTGTCCTCTACGCCGGGGTGGTGAGCTCAGCCTGGCAAGTAAGTAATGATGGAGAAGCAAGACCCGTGACTCCTCATACTGCCTCACGATCTTGCCCTTCCTGGACATAGTTCTGGGGCTCGTGACTGCTCACTCCCAGAGTTTCTGAGTCGTTCAACCACCGCCCATCACGCACCTCCTGGAAGTCTGGTACTGAGGTGGGCACAGGGAGGGTTTCCATGCTTGACCTTAAACGGCTCGCAGGCCGGCAGGGGTGAGTGTGTCTCCAGCCAGAGTTCAGGTCGGGTGGTGTAAGAGTTGGAAGTGCTCGCCTGAGGTCAGGAGCGGCTGATCGGAGGCACTTGAGGCACAGGGAGAAGGCTCAAGGGCCAAGAAGAGAAGATGATGGGATGCAAGGAAGGGATGGGAGCGAAGGCAGGGAGCAGACAGTGGCCGGCATGGGAAAGGTAAGTAGTTTCGCTTATATTTTTCAAAGGCTGCTTTGACAGCAGTGAGGGCAGACTGCGGACAGTGAGTCCAGCCTGTGAGAAAGCCAGTGTCCTCAGCAGGAGGGAGGCAGGTCCCCAGTGGAGCCCACTGGGTGCAGGGTTGGTGAATCAGGCCTCTCAGCCTGGCCTGCTCTCCAGACAATGTGGTGCAAAGTCTGACACCTTGCTGTTTTCACACTAATTCTCTGGAAGTGGCCGGCACCTCCACCCTGCTCCTCAGGTGGCATCCTCTTGGATGCTGGCCCTGCCTCAGCCTCTCCACCTCCTCCCAGTCACCTCCCAGGCCATCCTTTGGAGAATGCAGTCAGCACCTGGGCACTGGCGGCTGTTTGGGTTGTGATGTCTTTTCCGGTACCATCTTTGTGGCAACTTGGCATCGGAACCATGTCCCAGAGTCCCCTGCTCTCATCCTCCTTGCCACGGGTCTGCCTTTTTGGCATCCCTGTTATTATCGGGGGTTTCAGACTTTGGAGCTCCTGTTACACGCCCCTCCTTCAGGGCCCTGGCTGGCATTTAAGGCAAAAGCCACAAAACCAAGGAATGAACTTTCAGGATCCTTCAGTCTCTTGTCATTTCCCTACTGGGCAAAGAATTTTGAGTCCAGGTGAATGGTGGCAAATGTGCAATTAGATCAAAGGTCACTGCCGAGAAAGGGCTTTGCATTGTGAAGGGAGAGATGGGCCAGCCCCGCCTCTTGGAGACTTTGCCTTGGTCGCTTAACCCCTTGTGGGCTGAGTTGCAGAGGGACTGGAAATAGTCTCCTCACAGGCTGTGAGAGGCTCCTGCAGGGAAGAAGCAAGCCCAACAATTTCCCTGACCCTACCCCACAAGCACCAAGGCCAGGCACACTCCCGCCCAGGGAGAAGGACAGCTAAGAGGAGAACAGGACCAGGGAGCTCGGAACACAGAGGCCTCTTACTAGTTTTCCAGTTTGCAGGAATTCCCAGCTCTTTGTTTCTTACTATGAGAAGGTAAGAAACAGAGTCCTGTGATGTGGGACCCAGAAAAGGGGCAGCAATGAATCGAGTCATCCAGTCAGCTGGCTTTGGGCAGCTGCAGTGTATGGTGGGCACAATGAAAAAAGCAGAAGAAAGGCAGGAACTTGAGACTACTTTTCCCAGGATGCACTAATCGCATGTGCCGGTACTAGTAAATATATAGTGAAATGTTATTTCACATATATTTCGTTACACTCACACATCAGAAAAGAGAGACCTTGTGTTATAATGCATTACACTAGTCGACACTTTTTTGTATAGTCAGCCTTTCACATTTTCAACCATCTGCAGATTGAAAAGATTTAAAGAAAATGGCATCTGTACTAAAGCGTACAGACTTTTCTCCTTGCCATTATTCCCTAGACAATACAGTATGATAGCTAGTTACATAGCATTTACATTGTATTAGGTATTATAAATAATCTAGAGATAGTTTAAAGTATATGAGAGGATTATATAAGTTATATGGAAATACTACCCCATTTTATATAAGGGACCTGAGTAATCAGGGATTTTGATATCTACAGGGATCCTGGAGTCAATCTCCTATGAATACTGATGACTATACTTGTTTATGACTATCTTACTTACCCCCTAGACTCTAATCTAATAAAGATCAGAAACTGCTCATATTCACCTTTGATTTCTAGCACGTAGCATAGTGCTGAAGACATGATCAATTCTCAAATATTTACTGAATCAATTGATAAACAAATGGCAAAGGAGAAAGAACACATCCTCGCATTCTGTGCACATATTCTACACCTAGTAGCAGAACGAGCATAATGCTTCCTACACCAACCTCGTTAACTAAATAGCATCCTGTTGTTACACTCAGGGGGAATTTAAACTTCAAGAGCTCTAAGATGTTTGTTCACATCACGTGAATATTTGAACTAGTATGTACTTGGCTTAAAGTCCATTTTTTAATTGTCTGTCCAAGATAAAAAATTGTAATGGATGTTTTTCTGGCTCCTGAGTATCAGTTCCTCTTTCTTTAATAGTATACCAAATTTTCTCTCAAATGATACATTTTCCTACCCTCAGTCCAAGTGTTCTGAACAACTGAGTATGCCTTTGACCTCAAGGGACCTTGGGACTCGGATGGACCTTAAAAAGTGTGTCAGATCCCAGCACAGGACTTGGTTCCAGGGATAATCACCTGTTCCAGGTGACAGACGCAAGTCTTGCAAGAGAACTACTGAGAGAGAGGCTCTTTCTCGATACCCAGCTTGTCCCTACCCTCCTCAGCATTTCCTTGGCACACAGGGTAGAAAGCAGGAAATGATCTTCCCCAGACTTCTTTGCCAGCCTCATGGCTTCGTACCCCCCACCTGGGCCTCAGACCGTGAAAATCTTATCCAAATTCTAAAGACCCAAGAGCAGTGGTTCTTAAACTAGGTGCTCCCAGCCTTCAAGTTCTACCTCCTCAGTCTTCCTGATATAGGACACGGGGTCCCAGAGTCTGGCTGTGACTCTGTTCTGTGTTCCAGGTTCTTGTTAATCTGGAGTAAAAATTAGAATGGATGAATTTAGGGCCTTAAGGAAATTTATTTAAGTAACAAAAGAAAGGAAACTGGCTCCACCAGGTGAATTGAAATAGCCGCCGCTGCCCCCATGCAGTTAAGGATCTGAAAAGGGAGGGTGCGGCTAGGGAGCCAGCTAAAGGTAGAGTATGAGTTAGGGAGCAGGGGCAAAAGACAGAGAGGGCTCCTGGTATTGATTCTATTTGTCCCCTCTCAGAGAGTTTTCCAGCTCCTGTGAGAAGAGGGCGTTTGGATTTCACGCCCGGGGCTGACACCACTCCCCTAAACCACGTCCATCTTCCCAGCCAGGTCAAGCCACACCCTATTCCTACCTCGTTCCCTCTTTCTGCTTTAGAGTTCCTCCTTCTAAATCGGTTTAGAACAAAGAGTTTATGCTTGTGCATGATGATTTCAAAAGTAGAAAGATTTTTCTCTTTCTCTCCTTGCTATGAAAAACTAAAAAAAATACCTCCTGGCTTCCCTAACTCCTTGATAACTGTCCACTTCCTCCCATCCACTAGGTGGTATTTTAAGATTCTACAATTAGATATTCATAGTTTTGTGCATTAACATAGGACCTCTGGCCACCATTAAAATGCAAATCCCTTGGGAGAGGGAACACAATAAGCTTTAGCAGTCCACACCTAATGGAAAGAATAGGATTTCTAGGCTCAGGTAATGAAAGTTGGGCCCTTGCTTTTGCTAGTGGCCACAGGCTAATTTCTCGGAGCCTTAGTTTCTTCATGGACAAAATGGAGAGAATAGACTTTCTCTCCCAGGATCTTTGTGAGGGTGGAGAAAGACAGCCCTTTAACCACTGTGAGGGCCTGCTACTGCGATTGTCGTGAAAGGTCATCTGTATCAATTGAGGGCTTACTAGAGCTTGGGTACCCTTAAACTCTTTACATACAGCAGGTCATTTCATCTTCATCGATCCTTACTCAAGGGATGCTATGATTATCTATGATGAGGTCCAGACCATGCTACCACAAAATATAATGCCTCGGCATTTGAGAAAACAATAGAAGCAGGAAGCTCACTCTGACCTTCCTCCAACCCTTTCTTTTCCCTGAAGCAAACCATAAAACCTGGAAAGAATTTTCTGGTCTTTCTCTAAAGTATGTCATGTGACCACCCTAAAAGGAAAAGAACATCTTTGTCTTTAAAGCACAGGGACTCAGAAGAAGCTCAACAAACAGCCCTGGCTAAATTTCCCCAGTTTACTACCATTATATCGCACCTCCTGTGTCTAGTCCCACTTCCACACAACTGTTCACTCCCTCACCAAATTGGGCATAAAAATGCACAGGTTTCCTTACTCTTTTGAGTCTTCATTTCTGAAGGCTCTGTGTCATGTAAAACCATATTAAACAAATTAGTATGCTTTGCTCTTGTTAATCTGTCTTTTGCTTTAGGCACCTGAGCCACAAACCTAAGATGGGAAGAAAAGTTATTTTTCTCCATACATCTGCCTATGTAACTATGGAAACCATAACATGGACAGCTCAGTTAATTTACCAAATAGGAAGCAGACAGCATTTGAACTCAATCAATATGATACCAAAACCCACACTCTGAGGTCTTCACATGGTGGTATGTCCTAGTCAAATATTTTACCAAAACATTTTGTATTTTTTAGAATGTGAAAAACAGGTAGGTGGTTCTTGGGAACCAGAGAAAAGAAGGCTTTGTTAGAAATGTGTGATGATTAATATTGGCTGTCAACTTTATTGGCCTGAGAGACAACTAGGTGATAGTAAAGTTCACAATTCTGAGTGTGACCTTGGGGACTATATCTGGTCTCCAATCCCTTTTTTCTCAGCCTTTTCCCCTGCTCTCTGCCTCCCAGATGCCATGAGGTGAGCAGCTTCCCTCTGTCATGCTATTTTGCCATGATGTTTCTGCCTTGCAGCCGAAAACATCAGCCAAAATAAACTCCTTGGAGCTGCAGGTGTCAGGTGTTTTGTCCCAGCAACAGAAAGCTAACTGATACAGGAGAGAGTACTGGGAGCCGGGGGCCAGGAAAATAAGGTGGCTCAGAATCATCTCCTCTTCCTCCTTGGCCCAGACCAGTGGATGTGTGTACCCTCCCAACCCCACCAGCTATGTTCGATGAAAATATATGGCGCAATTACTGCCCCAGGTTTTAGTAAGAGACATATATATGGCCAGATAAAAAAAGTTACTAATTTTTAGAAGAAGAAAATGTAAATGTCTACCACATAAGCTCAGTAGCTACAAATCTGTGTTTATGAAGTAGCTCATATATACAATAATGTTATATATCATATATATGAACAAACCCTTGCAGTTTGACCTGATTCTGAGATCCAAACTTCAGGACAGAGAGGAATCCTGGATTGTTGCTTGAGGTGGGGCCCAGCAGGCTGGCCTCCCTATTAGCTCTTGCTGGCTTTCTCAGGGAAGGCGGCTGCCTTCAATTCATTTCTGGGCTGGTAATGGTTTCCGGCTTCTTCATTTGCATCCATAATTGACAGCTCCTTAGCAGCTCATTAGGATAGTAGGGCTCTTTGTGACCAACAAAAGAGGGGAACAAATCCCCGGGGGTGGGGGTGTCCTGGAGAACCTGTTTAAGAATCTAGAAAGACAGTGGGCAGTTTCACAGGGCCCAAGAGCTCCAAGGAGCTGAGCAATAATCTCTGATGATGAGCTACAACTTTTTAGCACTCTACATTGCGCCCAGAACTGGAACCTATATCTGTTATGGATCAGGGAAAGCAAGAACAATAAAGTGTCCAACACAGGGCCCCACGGGCCTAGTCACGCAGCAGGTCAGCCAGTGACCTCCTCTGTGTCCCAAACAGGGTCAGCATGGGCTCAAGTCCTAATGGTATCAGCAAGCCATGGCTGATCCCTCAGTTGTGCCTGGAACCCAGGCCAGGAGGCATTCATAAGAGGAGAAACTTATGCATTTGTTCTATGTGCATTTATTGGGCTCCATCTGTTTGCCAGCAATCCCGCGTAATGAGTTGTTTAAATTCTCACAATAGTATTATACCACAGTAACCTGCTGCAGGGAACTCATAGCACAAAAATGTTTACTAACATTCTGAAAGTCACACAGGTGGCGAATCCAGGTCACACACATCCAGTAACCTCTGCTCCACAGCTACACAACGAACAGCACAAGGGCAGTGCTTTAAGTGTGGAACGATTATAGGAATTTGAGGAAGACAGAGGAGGCCTTGAACTACAGAAGTCAGTGTAGGCTTCTTGGAAGAGGTGGACCTTAAGCTAAGACTCAAAGAACAAGTAGGATTTGGAAAGACAGATGGAAGAAAAAGGGACACAGGCTGAAGGTCAGGGACAAAGGGCAGGCCAAGCAGCGGACTCACAACAGGAAAACCTTGATGTCCCCTGGGGAAACTGTACAGACAGGCTCACTGCCCTGTAGCAAATGTGGGGTGGATAAGAGCGAAGGCTGAGCTCCAAGGTGCTGAGGCCAGAGCTTAGAAAGCAGCACACGCCAGGTTAAGGACTAAGGACCACAGCCTTGGGGAATCAGGAGCCACAAAAATGCCTGAGAAAAAATATGGTGCTTCAAGAAAATGCTACTTAGCAAGGAGGAGACCCCACTCAGGATATAGGCGGCTCCACCAGGGCCGGGACTGGGCCTGGAGCTAGCTCTGGGCTTCAAGGAAGTGCCAAGTTGCCCTGGGCTATTTCGACCAATTCAGTGTGTCCTCAGGTTGGCATCACTATAACAAACACCTGCGACAATCACTTACTAAGAGAAAGGGTTCTGTTTGGCTCCAGGTTTTGGAGGTCCTAGTCCATGATTTGTTGGCCCTGCTGCTTTGGGTCTGTGGTGAGGTAGCACCTCACAGTGACCTCATCACCAGAGAGCAAAGGAGAGCAAGAAAGGGACCAGGGTCTCACAACCCTGCTTGGGGCCATATCCTCAGTGACCTAAGACCTCTCACTAAACTTCAGCTCTTCAAGGTTCCACCACCTCTCAAAAGTGTCGTGGACTGGAGACTAAGTCTTTGACACATGGGCCTTTAGGGAACACTGCAGACCCGAGCTACAGCACTTCCTTCAACACCCCTACTGGCTTAAGTCCTTTGTACCCAACAGTGCCCCCTCCACCTGCCACCTTCTCCAGCCTCTTCTCTGTGACGTTCAGTGCCCAGCATGACACTGCAGCATCCCCACCCAAGGCCAGGACCTACCTATATAATCAGACTTCCCCCCAGAATGTGTTCCCTGCCTAACGAGGCATTACACTCACTTCTGTCCACACAGACGTCCCCCCGCACTTCAAGGATCCATTCTTTAAAGTGTAAGTATCACCACGCCTTGATGCTGCTCTCTCTGTTCCCCTCCTAGAATCTGTGTGTGGCTTTATTCACATCTTCTGACGTATTTATTGGTTTATGTTATTCTATCACTTCTCATGCACATCTTCTCTCGCCAAATAGATGATCAGCCTGGCGTGAGCAGGAGCCGGTCCTCTCTCTTCCCTGCCAAGCTCTTCCTGACACTGCCCCATCCAGCAACATCTTTCCTTCCTCAGACCCTCACTGCTCACTTGGACACTGGAGCTAGCTTGTGTTTTCCATTCATTCCTTCACCCACTCAGTCTTTTTTTTTTTTTTTTTTTTTGTGGGGCAGTAATGATTGTAGTGAGCCTTTACTGATAACTCACTATCTAGGGCAAGTCACTGGGCAACTCCCACTGCAAAGCCTCTTGTGTAGTTGTTGGACAAGAACAACAAATATGGAAGGGACCTCTATACACAGCAAGTAAGGTAATGTGAATGCATTTAACACAGTTCCAGGAACCAAAGCCAATTGATAAATGTCCAATGACCAAGTGAATTCACCTATCCAACATTCTCTGAGAATCCACGTGGCTCCTGTGGTCAGAAGGGCAGTAGACAGACCCATAAGTCCTTGCGCTTCTCACGTGCCATTCTCCTTTTCTCCCCTTGCCGCTGCATTCTCTTTGCTACCTACTGGACCTAACATACCAATACTGTACAAGACAAGCTTCCATAAACGTCTTTCACCTTCATAAAAGTGAGACTGCATGCTCAGGGCAGCTCCCAGGATACTCGGTTCCTGAGGGCATAGGCAGTTTCCAGGGACGTCCTAGAAGTGCTGAGCCAGTTCTCCCTCTCAGTGGTCATCTCCACTCCCTGAGTGCCCTGAAGTCACAGGCCGAGAGGTGACTACAGGAAGGCAGCGGCAGATCATCTTGGCTGAATCCTTGCCAGCACTGCCAGCCTCTCCAGCCCAAAGCTAGCGAGAGAATACCCCAGCCCTTCCGTGGGGCACTGATGCCCAGCTCCTACCTCTCATCTGTCAACTGACCAGCTGCACTACCAGCTCCAAGTTCATTTTCCTGGTGTCTGAAGAAGGTCAGCTAAGCTCAGACCTGCCTTTTGCATGGTCGTGCTCAAGGGCATTTGGAGGCCTTGGCAGGGTGCTTGGTTCAAGAACCCTGAACCCCACAATATGAAACTAATCTTGATGTTGCGGGGAGGACAGCGTAAGACTAGGACACAGACCCCCAGCCTCAAGGCCCCATGAGACGGATAACGAGCTAAGCAACTAGGGACGAGTTAATTCCTTTACCAAGCCTTTTTCTTCACCACAAACTGCAGATTTTTAACTCAGATTGCCCTCCGAGTTACCCTTCATGTTCAAAAGTGGACAAAGATAAGGATGACAATAGATTTTTCTTTGGAAATAAGGCAATTGAGAAGATTATGGAACAACAGTATTAAAGCACTGAAAGAAAAAAATGGTCAATGTAGAATTCTGTGCCAGTAAAATCATCTTTCCTAAACAAAAGCAATGTAAAGACTTTTTAGACATTTTTTTTTAAAAATCTAATATCACTCATTATTAGCAGACCCACATCATAAGAAATATCAAAGAACATTAGGTGGAAGGAATACCTTTTAGATATCAGAGGAATTATGGCTCTGAATTATGTTTGACAGTCAAAGAAAAAATTATACATTGTCTGATGTTCTAAATATACGTAGAGAAACTATTTATGATAATTATTTTGCAGATGGGAGAAGGTAAAGAATATAAGGGGAACTACCATATATTTGAGAGACTGGTGATATCAGCAGATTGATAAGTACATACAGCATAATATCTATATAAAACACTAGTAAAGCTATATAAACAAAAATTAAATTATATTGTTATAATATTGAAAAGCAACAGGATTTTAAAGAACAAAACTGAAAAAGTTCAAGGAACCCACATGAAATCAAGACAAGAAAAATAATAAAATCAATGAGACCAAAGAGTATACAAAAATAAAATAACATTAAATCCTGAAATATCAATAATCACATTAAATATAAATGATATAAAATATCAATTAAAAGAGAGAATTTAAAAACATGACCTAATTATATGCGTCTTTAGCATATAATTTGCTAAAACTCACTTTAAATATAATGATATGGGTCAGGTGAAGGTAAAAGGAGGAAAAATGATAAATAAACAAACATTATTCTATTATAACAGAAGTATTTTAGTAATATCAGGTAAAGTAGACTTCAAAGCAGATTACCAAGGACAGAAAAAGGCACAATGTAATAGTAGCAATCTACTTAAACACCTAACAATCCAAACAAGAGTGTTTTTTAAAAAGCCAAAATTGTAATACTGAAAGGAGAAATAGAAAAACACACATATGCACACACATACATACAACTATAGTTGGGGGCTTCGACATTCCACTCTCAGCAGTTGACAGAACAAGTATCCAGTAATGGGAACAAAATAGAGGCTACAGATCCTGCATGAATTCAAAGTATAGCGGACTACTGTGAACAACTCTATACCCATACATTTGACAACTGTGACAAAATGGACCAAGTTTTAGGAAAACAGAGTACCACAACTTATCCAATATGGCCTACATCATTTAAGGCAATTGAATTTGTGAAGAAAAGTTTTCCAAGAAAGAAATCTTCAGGCCAAATCATTTCACTGTAGAATTGTGCCAAATATACAAATAATTAACATCAATTTTACACAGTCTTGTCCAGAAAATAGAATAAGAGAGAACATTTTCCAATATTTTTATGAAATTACTCTAATACAAAATCATACAAAAAAAGAAAATTGCAGACCAGTAATTCTTAAGGATATAAACAAAGAAATCTTTAAAAATATATTAGCAAATAGATTTCAGCAACATATAAAAAGAATTACATACCATGGCCACGTCAGGTTTATTCCATGCACACCAGACTCGTTTGCTATTCAGAAATTAATCAGTGTAATCCATCATATTAACAACCTAGAGAAGAAAAATCATGATTATATCAATCAATGGAGAAAAAAGCACTTGGCAAAATTCTATGTCCATATATATATTTATATTTTAACATTCTAAGAGATAGAAGAATAAAGAAGAACTTCCTCAGAAGTGTAAAGAGTACAAAAACCTTGGCTAAGTAGCTAGCTTTGTGCTAAATGGTGGCCAAGTGAGTGTTTTCTCTCTAAATTGGGAACAGGAAAGGCCATCCACTCTCAAATCAATTCTCTCATGCAACCTAGTGCTAGAAGATCTAGTCAGTGTAATAAGACAATTGTCCCTACTTATAAATGGTACGCTGCCTATGTAGAAATCCTAAGGCCTCTTCAACAAATCTTCTAGAACCAATACGAAGTTTAGCAAAATTATAGGATACAAGATAAATACACACATATAAATTGCATTTCTATACACTAGAAATAAAAACACAAAAATCAAAATTTTAGATACAATACTATTTAAAATCACTCATAAGAAAGAAATAGCCATAAAACTAACACAACACGTGCAGTGCTTACATGCTAAGACCTATTCAATGTTGAAATAAATCAATAAGACCTAAATAAATAGAGAAACATCAGTGTTGGTGGATTAGAAGACTCAATAAAGTAAATAAAGATGTTAACTCTCCTCAAATTAATACATAGCTTTAACAGAATGCCTATCAAATCCCCAGCCATATTTTTTGCAGATATAGACAAGATTATTCTCAAATTTATATGAAAAGCAAAAGGAATGAGACTCACTTAAAAATTTTTGGAAAACAAGAATAAAGTAGAGGAATCAGCCTACTCGATTTCTAGACTAATACAGTCACAATAATTAAGACTATGTGATATTGGCCAAGAGATAGACACAAAGATAAATGGAACAGAATAGAGAATCCAGAAATAGACCTACACAAATATGCTGAATTGATTTATGACAAAGGTGCAAAAGCAATTCAATGGAGGAAAAATAGCCTTTTCAACAAATTGTGTTGGAGCAATTGGACATCCATAGACAAACAAAAAGAACCTCAACCTAAATCTTACACCTGGTTCAAAACGTAATTGAAATGGATCACAGACTTAAACATGAAATGTAAAACTATAAAAATATTTAGATAAAAGAGAAAATCTGTAGCTAGGCAGAGCATTCTTAGACTTGACACCAAAGCAGACTGAAAAAGGAAAAATTAACAAATTAAATTTAATTAAAATAAAAAAACTTTTCCTTTGTAAAGATCTTATGAAAGTGTTGAGAGAATAAGTTACAGAGTACAAATGTATTTGCAAACCATATATGCAACAAATGACCACATCTAGAACATACAGAGTCCACCAAAAAAATGTATACATGCTTCAGCAGTTTGATGTACGAATAAATATCTGGAAGCTAATGGCCAGCACTTTGAGCACCTCTTGTAATTGGAGAAGCCAGAGGTAACTTTGATTAAATTCATGATGTCTCAATAAATTTAGTATTAAAATATTTCAATAATTTTTTTCTTTTCCTGATGTATACTTTTTTTGGCAGACTCTGTATAAAGAACCTTTGTTACAACAACTTTAAAAACCCAACTAGAAAATGGGCAGAAGACATGGAGAGACATCTCATCAATGAAAATATATAGATGAAAAATAAACTTATAAAAAAATGGAAAAAAAAAGAAAAAGAAAAAAAAATAGTCAACGCCATTACTCTTTGGGAGAAATACAAATTAAAACTCCAGTGAAATAGCACTACACACCCATCAAAATGATTAAAATGTTAAAAACTGGGACAACATCAAATGCTGATGAGGATAGAGAAACTTGGTCATTTATACGTTCCTAGTGGTATATTAAATGGTGCAGACACTCTGGGAAACTGCTTAGCAGTTTCTTAAAAAATAACTTGGAACTACCATACAATTCAACAATGGGATTCTTAAAGCATTTGTCCTACATAAATGATGACATATGTTTACACAATACCTATTTATACCAACAATATTCATAAGACCTAAAAGCCAGAAACAACAAAGATGTCCTCTAATGAATGAACAGTTAAACATCTGTGGTACATCCTTACCATGGACTACTACTCTTCAATAAAAAGTAACAAAATAATTCCTACATGTAACAACCTGCACATATTTCCAGAGAACTATGATGAGTTGGGAACAAAAAGCCAAACCCAAAAGGTTATATATGGCATGATTCTATTCATACGGCCTTCTTGGTGAGGAAATGTGGGTATTTGTAGCACTAAATGTCTATCTATACCAGAAAAGAAGAAAAGGGGAAATTATCAAATCAAAGAATTCAACTTCCAGCTTAAGAAGTTTGCAAACAAAGAATAAATTAAACCCAAAGTAAGCAATAGAAAAAAATTATTGATAAAGATCATAACAGAAATCAATACAATAGAAAACAGAAAAATAATAAAAAATGATGCGAAATTTACTTCTCTGAGAATACCAATAAAACCGATAAATCTTTAACCAGATCAGTAAAAATAAAAGAGAAGATACAAATTATTAACATAAACAATGAGAGAGATTGTAACCATACAGATTGTACAGTAAAGAGTAATAAAGACACACTATCAACAACTATATACCAATAAGGATAGCAACTTAGAAAAACTGATGAACTGAAAGATAATAGATTTATAACTATTAAAGAAACTGAATTAGAAGCTAAGGTATTATGACAAATAAAAATTCAGAACCAGATAGGTTCACTGGTGACTTCGATCAAATATTTAAAGTAAACAACACCAATTTTAAAAACTTTTGCAAATAACTGAAGACAAAGAAATACTTCACAACTCATTCGATGAGGGTAGTGTTATACATATATCAAATCCAAAGATATTACAAGAAAACTACAGATCAGTATCCTAGGTGGAAAATTCGAAACAAAATTTTAGCAAGCTGAAATACTATGTTTAAGGGGTAGTAATTATTACTAAATGGAATTTAACCCAGAAATCCAAAGTTGGTTTAAGAGTCAAAATTTATCAGTACAATTCATTGTAGGGACAAATTTTAAGGAGTAAAACTGTATGCCATCAATAGATGCAGCTAAAGCATTTGACAAAGTTGAACATCTGTTCAAGATAAAAATTCACACAAAAATAAGAAGTTAATTTCCTCAACCTGATAAAAGGTGTCTATAAAAAAGATTAATGCTTTCCCCCATATGAACCACCAAAACACTGAAAAAGAAAAACTCACCCAATGGTATTCTCTTCTGTTTAACATTTTACTGAACTCTAGTCAGTAATAAGAAACAATAAAATAAAAGGATTCGGTATTGGAAAGAAAGGAGAAAAACTGGCTTTATTCACAGACAGCATGATTGTTCATATAAAAAAAATCTACTGGAACCTCTAAAAAGCTACTAGAACTATGTAATGAATGAGTTGAAGGAAATAAGATGAACATATAATCAATTGTTTTATACTAACAATGAATAATCAAAACTAGAAATTGAGAAAAGTATTATTTATAATAGCATTAACAATAAGAAATATTTAGGAAAAAAATCCTCCAGATTTTTGAAAGATATGTACACCAAAGGAACTGAAATATCACTGAGAAAAATTTTTAAACACCCAAACAAATAGGAATATATACTCTATTCATGAGTTGGAAAATACCAACTCCTTGTTAAAATGTCAGTTCTCTCAAAAGTAATTAATAGGTTCAGTGCAATAGCAACCAACATCCCCACACACTTTTTAGTAGCAATTGGAAAACTGATTTTAAATTTTTTATGAAAAAACTAAAAGAGACAATAAAACCTTGAAAAAAGAAAAGCAAAGTTGGGAGGTTAGCACTACCTCTTTTAAGAGTTATTATCAAATTGTGGAGATCAAAATAGTGAGGCACAGGTGTAAAGACTAAATAAATAGATCCATGTAACAGAATAGAGCCCAGAAATACACATATATATGATTGTTGAAAATTTTCTGAAAGCAATTTAGTCAAAGGTTAATTTTTTTCAACTGAAAGTATTAGAATAACTGGGTAGCCACATAGAAAAATGACAATTTTTATCTTTTCCATATATCATATACAAAAATTAACTCAAAAGTGTACATAGATCTAAAGGCGAAAACTAAAACTTCTAGAAGAAAGCATGAGAGAATATCTTTATGAACGTGGGCAAAGATTTTGTAGATACAACTGTCTAAAAAACAATTTGGTAGGGATTTAGGTCAGTGATTAGAGTGCTTGCGTAGGAAGCACAAGGCCCTGAGTTCGATCCCCGGCACCACACACACAAAAAAAAAAAAAAACAAAAACAAAACCAATTTGGTAAATTGGACTCTGTCAGCACTTAAATGTTCCGCTTCTCAAAGATACTGTCAAGAGAATGAAAGGACAAATCACAGACTAAGAGAAAATATTTCCAGATCATGTATTTGGTGAAGACTTTGTATCTATAGTACGTAAATACTTCTCACAACTCAAAAATAAGAACATAACTCATTTTAAAAATGGATAAAAGGTTTGACTTCACTGAAGAAGATATACATATAGAAAAGAAGCATGTGAAAAATACTTAACATCATTATTCAGTAGAGAATTGCAAATTAAAATCACAATGAGATACTACTGTACATTTCTTGGAATGGCTAAAATTGAGAAGCACGAACATACTAAGTGTTGCCAAGAGTATGAATCAGTTGGAATTCTCATACACTGCTGGGGAATGTAAAATGGTACGACTAATTTGGAAAGTAGCATGGCAGTTTCTCAAAAATTTAAACAACCACCTACTACATGATCCAGTCATTCCTTTCTTAGGAATTTACTCAGGAGAATTGAAAGTATATATCCATACCAGGACTTCTACACAAATGTTCACAGCAGCAGTATTTGTAATAGCCAAAAATTGGAAACATCCCAAATATCCATCAGTTGGTGAATGGATAAACAAACTGTGGCATATTCATATAATGAAATACTATCAGAAATGAAAAGCAATAAACTATTGATATATACTACAACGCAGATGGATCTCAAAATAATTATGCTGAGCGAAAGAAGGCAGGCAAAGAGAGTACATACTGTATGGTTCCATTTATATAATTGTAGGAAATGCAAATGAATTTTAGTGACAGAAAGCAGATCAGTGGTTGCCTAGGAATTGGAGGTGGGGTACAGGGGAGAGAGATTTAAAAGGGGCACAAAGAAACTTTAGGGAATGATGGATATGTTCGTTATCTTGAATACACATATGTCAAAACTAATCAAATGATATACTTTAAATATGTTCAATTTATTATATGGAAGTTATGTTTTAATAAAATGAAAATAAAGGTAAAAGGGCTCATGAAGAGACAAGAATATTAGGGAAGAAAATTTTTATCTCTTCCCTTTCTCTGATTCTAACTTCCCAGTTCAAGGCCTGGGGATGGAGAGAGAAGAATGAAGATGAAAGAACATTGCAGCTTGGGCCACCCCTGGTACAGCAGATCCTTCCCTGTACCTCTTACCCAATCCCCAGCTGCCTTCCATTGCCTCTTTCTTAAACTGATGAATGGGACAACTGACAGGGAACTGAGAGATGACAGAGTCATGTACCAGTGAGCAAATGTTTATTGAATAGAGAGAAATAGAGCCAACAGGAGAAAGAGGAGAGGAGAGGGAGACAGAGAGAGAGAGACAGTCAGAGAGAGAGAGAGCGAGAGAGATTGGCTCACACAGTCATGGAAGCTGAGAGGTCCCAAGATCCACAGCTGGCAAGCTAGAGACCCAGAACAGATGATGTAAATTCCAGTCTGAGGACAGAAGACTCATGCCTGGGTTAACCACACTTAGGAGAAGTTCCCTCTTGCTTAGCACTTTTGTTTTATTGAGATGTTCCATTGACGACACGATGCTCACTACATTAGAGAGTGCAATCTGCTTTAATAGTTTACTGTTTCAAATATTAATCTCATCCAGAAACACCATCATACACATACCAGAATAATGTTTGGACGTATGTCTGGGTACTTCATGGCCCAGTCAAGTTGACACATAAAATTAACTGTCAAATTCACTGGGTGGACCCTTTTCCAAGATGTGGGGAGAGTTAGGAGCAGTGACCGGGGATAGACAGTGCAGCACAGCAAGACTAGCAACAGCCAGGAAGCACCGCCCTCCTTAGGCTGATGGATCTAGGGGGGACCTGTGCCCAGAACTTGACTCAGGAGCTGAAGGAGAGGACAGGAGGAATGAGTCCTGAGCCTCACTCTTCTGCTCTCCGGTCTCTATATTAGTACTTCCCATCAGCCAAGCACAGGGAATGAGTCCCACTTATGTAGTCTGTTACTGCAGGCCCTGTACTGAAAGCTTGGTCTCCACCTGGTGGTGCTGTTGGAACCTCTAAGAGGTGGAGTCTAATGGAAGAAAGTTGGGCCCGTAGGGGAAGCCCTTAAAGGGGATGTTGGGAACATGATCTTTTCTTCTGTGTTTGGTTCTCAGTCACTATGAGGTGAACAGTCTTCCTCCACCATACACTCTTGCCATCATAGTGTGTTATGATGCCACAGGCCCAAGACAACCAGGCCAAGTGACCATGGACTTAAACTTCTGAAACTGTGAAGCAAAATAAACCTCCTATTTTTGAGTTGATTTTTTCTTCTGGTATTTTGTCACAGCTATGGACAGCTGACTATCACACAGACTGTACAGGTCAGTTTCCTGGGTCCAGAGCAGGACATAAAATGGTGGAGAGTTCTGGAGGGGCCAAACAGTGAATTCTCAGTGCACCCCATTGTAGGTGAGGACATGAAGTCCCAGGGCAGTTAGCCCATAAAGAACAATTGGCAGAGCCAGAACTAAAGTGGCTTTTCTGACACTGAGTCCATAATTCTCTCCTCTTCCTCCTGTGGGCAGGCCTGCTCCTCCCATCCTCTAAGGTGGAAGAGAACATCCTCAGAACACAGGGTCTCAGTCCTGAAGGACGGCCTCTCTGTCTGTGAGTCCAGTGGGGCCCCGGGGATCTGCATCTCCGCTCAAGATGCCTCTCAATTGCTGACACCCTACTAGGGAATTTCTCCTGCTTTACCAGGCACAATGTGCCTCCTCGCAAGTCACTTCAGCCACCTGTCAACTTCTGGTTCTTCCAAAGCGCTGGACTTCCTGCCTCCAAGCCTCTGAATGTGGGTTTCTCTCTGCCAGCAATGCCTGCATCTCACTCTTCACCAACTTCGCTTCCTTGACTTGCAGATACCTCCATTCCCACCTGCCACCTCCATTCAGTCCCCTGCCTGTTGCCCTCTCCTGTTGCCCCTGTTCTTTTCCTTTATGTATTTATTGAATATGTAACTATGTATTTAAAAATGCTGCCTATTGTTTTATAACTGTCTCTCTCACTAGCTTTCAAGTTCAATTAGTCCAGGAACTGTGTCTGTTTTCCTGACCACTGTAAACCAAATGCTTCACACAGTGGTCTATAGCAGCTGATCCATAAAGGCTTTTTGAATGAACAAAGTAACTGACTCTGTGACGAAGCTGGAATCTGAGAGAGAGAGAGAGCGAGTAAGCGAGCGAGAGAGAGAGAGAGAGAGAGAGAAGTTACTAGCCATCAGAGCAGGTTCTCAGACCCAGGATTTCCCTTGCAATGAAGCCATTACTTTGCAGTAGAGATGTTGGGAGCACCTCTTGGCTTTTTGGGAGGTTTATAGACCACCCTCATTAGAACACCAAACTTTAGATTTAGAAAAACGAAGCATTTTTATTCCCTTGAGAAAATGATCCCCTCAGGAAGGGTTGATCATTTGGGGTCATCAGTTACTTATACCTCAGGGTGGAGGAGTTTACTGGATCATTTGATCCTTTAACAGAAATCAGGAAAGAAAAGAGTGCCCAGAGGAAAGGGGAGACAAGACACCAGGACAAAAAAGTAAGGGTGGAGAGTAAAAAGGTTCTACGGACCCTGCCTAGATTTGCTAAGAGCTTTATGTCTCCAGTCACGAAGATTTGTTTGGCCATTTGTAGAACATAAACTCTGTGGCAGGCGTGTGTCTTGTGTCTTCCTCCTAATCCTCACATGCCCCAACAGAGGCAAGAATGTTCTCTCTCGTACCTACGGAGGCCCCCAAGGCTCATGAAGATAAAGTGACACATCCACCACTGTATAATATGCAAGCCTTGTAACTGGGATTTGAACCTTTATCTGTCTGGCTCCAAAATGCCAGGTTTTTTCTTATCCTTTGACAATTACTCTCAAAAATCATGGTATAATCTATGGGAGAAGTCAAGATGTCAGCCCTCCCTGTGGGAAAGGACAGTGGACTCAGCCAGACATTTCCATGAGAAATAATGGAAGCCTTAGATGAGAGGAGACATCTGATAACAATAACACCCATCATAATAACAGTAAGAGCAACAACAGTAATAGCAAGTGCTTATGAAGCTCTGTGGCCAGAGCCACAGTAAGTGCTTCACACAGATCCTCTCATTTACCCCTCTCATCAACCCTAGACCAGGCCTTTATTATCCTCGTTTTCCAGAGAAGGATGCTGAGGTTTAGCGAGGTCAAGTACTTCCCTGAAGTTACACAGCTGGTTTTTCGGGCAGCAGACCCCAGAGTTCAAGTTCTGAGTTCTCTCTGCCCCGTCTGTGAAGCCCCCAACTCAGCGACCAGCACGGCTGTTCCTCTGGGGGAGCTCTCTTATCCCTCCCCGAACAGCTGCCCACCACCTGGGGCACATCCCCACCCCACCCCCCGCCTTGCCTTCCCAGCACCACCCCACAGCCATGTGGGCAAACACCCTGCCTCTCCCCAGGCAGGGGACGCTCGATTTGCATAACTTAATTAAATTCTGCACTCTCGTTTTCAGAGGAGCAGGCCTATGAAGGATGCTGAGTGCATGGTCTTAAGGCAAATCAACGCAGATGATGAAAGAGCCTATTTCGGTTAAGCAAATTATGAGGAGGCGGGCGATGTCCTCACTCTAATAATTTCCCGTGAATTATTTATATGGAAACTGCAATTACATCGGGCAAAACAGTGTTGTGTGCATAAAGCTCACTTAATTACCCAACCACCTGTTGGGACACAGGATCCTCCAATAGCCGATTTCTGCCCCCAACAGGTCCTTCCTTTGGGAGGGCAGGGCCGCAGGGCCCCGAAGCAGGTGGGAGTGGGAGGAAAATCAGGCTGCAAGGGAAGGAGGCGCGTCCAGTCTCTCAGACCCTGTCCCCACGCCAGCTGCCTCTGGTCCCGCCTGAAACTGCACTTCTGTTCTCAAAGGCCCGGGCACTGCCTGGCCCTGCCCCATCAGTTCCTCTACTGGTCCTTGGAAAGGAGACCAGAAGGCGAGGAGTGAGAAAGAAGACAAGAGAGAAAAGAAGCAGGAGCCCCACACCCTTCCAACAAATCCTTTAACCAAAGCAAACGAGCCTCCTTTCATCAGTGCCCGGTTGTTTAACTGGAAATGAGGGTTGCCATGGCAACCATCCTGTCACATAGTATTTCTTACCACTTGCCAGCGGGAGAGGCGTTGATGTGTAGAGGAGAACCCTGGCTGGGTGGGAAGGTCAGGGAGTGGGGGGGTTGCATTGTTTGTGCCACATTTGCTGAGACACAAGGTGGCACAGGCCTGCCCCTAACCTGAGGCATCTTGGTTCATCTCTCCCTTTCCAGCATCATGGGGGTGGGGCCCGGGACTAAACATCCCATTCTACTTACCCCCTTGGGAGAAAAACATTGTAAATGTCAGAAATGTGATGGAACTGTCAAAAATACATGAAATCGGTGATAGAATAAATGGTGAAACATATATTCTTCTTTGTTCTGTGACTGTAAAAATCATGAAATTTTTCTTCAAGAAAAAGTGAAAACAAAGAAAATTTATGACCATGGGGAGTGGTTGGACAGGAGCGTCTATCCAAAGATTGGGGGAAGCAGCCCTCCCTTTATAGCTATATAGTAATAAAGATTGTTCCAGGGCCAGGGGAGTAGACCCGGATCTGGCTGAAAGGTGGACACAACGTAAGGTGAGTCAAGGATGCTACAGACTCGGGGGTCGGGGGTGTGGGAATCAGGGCTACCAGGACTGCTGAATGTCAGAAGTCGCCAGGGACCAGGAACCACTGCGTAACCTTGTGAAACTGATTAGCCGACAGAAAGTTCTTTTAGTTAGCTCTGAAGTTCAGGTACGATGCTTATAATGCTTTGATTTATTTCACAGCTAATGATATACCCAGTAGGAGGATAAAATATTAATTGTATTTAGATAGTTTAAAATACCGATAACGGTTTCTATGCATGGAGCAGATCACTAAACTGGGCTAACGAACGTACAAATCCCATCTTGTAGACCAGGAAACTGAGGCTGAGAGGTTAAGCGATGTGCACTAGCTATTAAATTAGGTAGTAGCAAAGCCTACCTGGAAGTCCAGATCCTGCTGACTTGAAATTCATGCCCCTCGGACTGGGAAGAAATTTGGAGATCAGGACGCAAGTTCTCCGCAAGGCAAGCCCATGTCACTACTGTAGTTGGTCTCCATCCAGTCTAGGACCAGCTGTTAACAGGGATGAAATGGAATGTTTTTTCTCCTTTAAAGATTTACCATGTATAAATGTATGAGAATATTAAAGGCAACAATTAACTTTATTGGAAACCTTATATTCTCCAGCCTCATTAGAGCTGCCAACAAGATCTATTATTAGTATTACTATGCAGATACTGTAATAAAAAGGGTATTTAAAGTGGATAGTTTGGCAATGAAATAAAATAGCTTTTCTCTCTCTTTCTTTTTCTTTTTAAGATATATGTGTGTATCAGAGATGGTCTGGAGCAAGGCAAAATCCCAGCGGGACCTGAGGAATGAAGAGCTCATAAAATATCCCTTTACCACCCTGCAGACAGCTAGAACAGTGGGAGGTGGGGGTGGAGGTCATCCGGGCCCTCCAGCCCCTCGGCGGGCCTGCCTCCAACACTGTGGGCAGAGCCTGATTTCTGCAGGAAAGAAGATCCGGCTCGTTGGAGCAGAAATGTGCCAGAGGGTCCAGGCCCTGTCTCTGCACACTGTTAGTGTCTCAGCAAATCCACCTCAGCAGCTGCAGCTTCTTTCCTCTGGTCCTCTCATCTCAAAGATGATGGGGAGCTGGGGATGATCCATCTCACATCTCCCTTCTCTTTCCTCTATTTGCCCCTTCCATGCCTTGGGTCATGGGAAGCCAGGAACAAGAAGTGCCTGTCTCTGTGCCTTCATTAGCCTGTCTTGCTGCCCCTGCTAGCTCAAGCCTTTCTGCTGCCCCTTCTCAACTCTGAAGACTTCCTGAGTGAAGGGGAAGCCATGCTGTGCCAGGAAGAGGTGGAGCTGGGGCATTCAGGCTTCCTCACCCACTAGAACGCTTGCATACAGCACACAGAAACAACGCTGCCCTCTTCCTGAGCCCACCGTCCGCCCCCACCCTGCACGGCGAAAACTTCAGGACTGCCTGAGCTCCAGGGGATGCTGTCCTCTCAGAGTCTGGGATGAGTGAGCCAGGAGGGGCAGCTGGCCTCTGACCTTGGCTCTCTGGTCACATCCTTGGACTCGCAGAATGGGGTGTGTCCGCTCAGTTCTCCGTGAGGACTCACACAGCCAGGTTCATGTTAAAGTTACAGCCTTTCATTAATACTAATGAGTGCTATGTATTACATGCCAAGTGTTCACTCATTTAATCTCCATCACTATCTTGTAATTAGGTACTCTTGTTGTCTTTTTAAATGAAGAAAGTGAGGTTTGTGGAGTTGATATAATTCACCCCAAGAGTCATCATTGCCAGCATGGATGGTTACACGGCAGTGGCCTTCTAACTGGTATCTGTCCATCCAGCTCTACACCCTGCAATCCACTCTCCACATAGCAACAAGCTGTAAATCTGTTGAATCTTTCAGGTGTTCCCATCTTTGCACCCCAGGACCTTTGAACTGGCTACTCACTCTTCTTCATAAGATGCTCTTCTTCTATATCATCTCTTCATCTTCATTCACTTGGATTTTGGTTTAAAGAAGCTTTACTTGACTGTCTTCCCAACCATGTTCTAGTATACTCTAGTCCTACTATGCCCGCCTGTCCTAAGACTATTCCATGTATCCAGTACCAAGAATAGTATGTGGCACATAGTAGGTGCTCAGTAAATATTTGTCAAATAAATGTTGGCAAACTAGTACAAGGTTACATACCAGTCAGTGTTGGAGCAGAGTCAAATCCAGAACTGTCTTACTCTTAATTATGAAGTACGATTGTGCGTGGTTTGGCAGTTCGGGTAAAGGAAGAGTAGGAGGAGGGCCTCCCATGTCCACTCATAGACAACTGACCAAGAATTCATCTAGTCACAGGGCTTAACTAGATGCCTAGGCAGCAGGAAGACCAGATGAGGGCTGATCTGCCACCTGGGAAGACAATGTGCCCCAGGAAGGAAGGTGGGGCTGAGAATTCTTGGCACTGTGTGGTAAGGGAAGAAGACGGGAGACTGGGGTCCTGAATGCCGTTTGACAATGTGAGCCCCATGCCAGGATTGCAGCTCCCACCTGCTAGTCTAAATGTTGACATGCCTCTCACAGAGAGGCCTGGACACGCAGTGAGAGATGCTTCAGGGGACCTCGGGACCACTTCCCAGGCTGGCACCTGGCCAGAGCGACAAGCTCTGTGATCCCTGGGAAGGGCAGAGTGGGCTGTCTTACCCTGAAATACCACCCATCAGGTGGCCCAGGCTTTTCCTTTCTGTGCTTGGTACATGCTCACTAGGACCAGGGAAAGCTGCAAGTCAATTGTGCCTTCTGCCGCGACCTGGGGAAGGCTCTTCTGCACCCCACTTTCAATTTACACCAAGGTGTTTGACATGGTGAGCAACAGTCGTGGGACTTTCATACTGAGCATAGTTTCGAAGTGTGGGGAAAATACAGCAAACACGGCCTCTTTCCACGACCTCCACCACCTAACTGGGAGAGGGAACCTGCGCAGAAGGCATCGCATGTAAGTGGTTAAATCATGAGCCGGATTGAACCAGACACACACAGGTTGAAACCCTACCTCAGCAACTCACATTTTGGGGACCGCTGAGTGGCGGGTCCCCACGCTCAGTAGCACACAAGGACCTCACAGCATTGTTGTGAGGGTGAGCGTCTGGCACCTACATGCACAACAAATGGCAGTTGTAGTTGTTGTTCTCATTGTCGTTATGGGAGACAACCCACAGGTCACATACTAAGAGGCATAAATAAATTAATTAATTCCAGGCCAACGCAGCTCACAATTGCTGAGAAGACCATGAGGAGGAAATGCTGCCGAACAATGATGTGGGGCGGATTTCTTGAAAGAGGTGAGTTTTGAAGCTAGGAGATGCCTCACAGAATATTAGCCATATTATCTCCAGTGGAGACCTCAGGAATGATTTCTAGGGCTTCTCTATCTTTTTTCTTCTTCTTCTTCTTCTTTTTACATCACAACACACTGAGAAAATGGTAATATTTGTTCTGCACGGTGGAGCCAACGACACAGGCCATGCCCAGTAGGAAGGGAGACAGCCAGGGGCTGTCCCGATCGGCCCAGGCATGTCGAGGGCCCAGGGACTCCATCCCACACAAAGGTCACACGCTCGTGGCCCAGCAGTGTGCCACGGCACACCTACAGAGGAGCTTGGGTTTAGAACCAGCTCATCGGTTGGCGGATAAGAAGCTGTGGGGCGGGAGTGGCTTGGCTGAGGCTTCGCTTGGGCCAGCACTGAAGGAGCTACTCTTAAAGACAAGATGACATGGGCCTTGGGAGAAGGTCAGGGAGCTCTATGGAGGGCAAGAGCGTGGGGTTAGTTCCATTAACAGGAAAGGCCTGGCCTTGTACTGAGCATCCACTGTGTCCCTGGCACTGTGCTGACTGCTTTCTTGTGTTGTCTGCAGCGGCTCTGGCCACCCTGTGGGAGGGCACTGTGCTGACACATTTGGTACGCTAGTCTTGACCGTCCCCAGAGAGACGCTACCTGGAGGGGCTGTTTCCGGAGTTGTGCCAGTCTCACTCACCTGGAGCAAGGACTAGACTGATTTATGGCCTAAAACCTCCTCTACCCTCAGCCCCCCATGGACAAAGGAAGGCGATATTCCATTTAAGCCATCCGCTACTTTTCCTCCCCTACTTTCCCCACCTGTTGCCTCCGCAGGAGCAACCTCTGCACTTGGCCCCATCTCCTTGCCCATGTGGGTCTTCTGCCTCCATCCCCCAGGTAGGAGGCAGCATGGCACATAGTCGACCTGCTATTTGCAGCCCCTGGCTGGGACCCACAGAAGCACCAGAAATATTCAAGGAATTAAGTAAAGATAGGCAGCTTAACCATAGATTTATTCGGCACACGCAGGGCTCAAGTCTGGGCCCTCCCATCTGGATTCGCGGGCTCTGGTTGGCATGAGCTCTGTGGCCCCAAGTCTTTGGATGGAACTAGTTCTGTCTATTCAAACTGTCCTCCACCTGGCTGCCTAGCGGCCTCTTGAGCCAGCCTCCACTCCTCCTTTAAGGCCACTTGGCTTGTGCCCTCTTGGGTGTCACCGCCACCGCACAGTGCTCTTTATCACCTCCTCTGGTGTCTTCAGAAGCCTTCCTCTTGTCACTGCTGAGTCCCTGATTCTCCAGATGCCATGGTCTGCGTTTGACATCTCCCCACACTGTGCCACCTAAACACAGCTTCACACATCGGATCACACAGTGGGCATGAAAATAAAATCTAAATTCTCTGATTTGACTCAGGGAAGGCTGCTCCTCATCTCACTGGTGCCTCCTCCACCCTTTGCTCCTGCCCCTTCCTCTCCTGCTTACCCTGCTCAGTCACACTTGACTGTTGGCGGCGGTGGTGGTTTGCCTCTTTGAGCACGCTTAGTTTTCCTCCTTCAGGGCTCTCGTGCAATTTTCTACCTTTGCCTAGGACGCTGTGGCCTCAAAATTCTACCAACTTTCTATTCATCCTGCATATCCAATTTGATATATTACCTCTTCAGAGGAGCCTTTTCTGACCATCCAGGCTACGGAGGAATCTTCCTGCAATATCCTGTCATATCACCCTGTTATGTTCCCTTATAACACTTAAAAATGTTGGGTAATATGTTGATTTTCCCCAAAGGCAAACTCCTCGAATGAGGACCATGGCTTCCCATTCACCATTATCCCAGTGGCTGGTAGGTACATGGCATTGACTGAAAACCTGTGCAGTGAATGACCGAATGAACTAGATGCTCTGAATTCCAACGTCAGTGTTGCCGGCCATGTGACATGGGCAGCCACTTCCTGCCTCGGGACCTCAGATACTCCTGTGTCAGCTGCGAAGAGGAAGAGGATGGTTGACGTCATCCAGAATGTGAAGGTTCTTCCAGCTCTGCTCTGCCTCGATCAGTAAGAGATCTAGCAGCCAGCATTAAGGGGAGCACATCTCATCTAAGGCAAGATCTGACCTCTACCTCCCAAAGTAAGGAACAAGAGGACATAGGTAAGACGTATTAAAATACATTTATGATAGGAGAAACTGCTCCCACCAGCACTAGCAGCCTTGCCAGATAGAGCCTGACATGGAGACAGCCCTGGGGTTGGAAGGTCTCGGGCAGAGTGCTGTGGCTCTAGTGGGTCACCATGGGGACTCGCTATAGGAAGAGTGGCCCCCAGCATTAGTCCAAAGCCGATTGGTAAACAGAGGTGAGCTGACTCCTTATATTCACAAAGTTCAGCCCTGCCCCAGACAGAGCACCCTGGGACCTGGAATCGGCACAATGCTTACCATCATAAAAAAGGAAGCTATTTAATCTGTGTTTTAAATCTTACATGAATCCACCTGAGACAAATTGCTTCAACGCTGTTCAAATTCCATTTGTGCACTAACATGCTTGGGGCGGTGGGGGGGAGCGGGGTCCATTGCAAGTCTTGCATTTTTATTTCAGTGCTGCCCCCACCCCTTCTCCATGTCTTTACCCAGTAAAGTATCTGAGAACTCTGAAGTTCCTGGTATCTGGGATCCCAATTTACCTCTTGGCACATGTACCGCTTTATCTCCTCTTTCTGCAGGCTCACTCTTATTAGAATTCTTTGGTCCTGCTGATATTTGGGGTAGACATAACTGTAGGGTGTGTGCTGGGCCTAGACTGTCACAAATGAGTTCTCTTCTACATTAGCCCTCTCTGGTTCAAATGGTGGCCATACCACACCTGGTCCTGAGCCTGTGATGGCTTGTGTGGGAGGTTTTGTCAGGCACCATGGTGCCAAAACGTTCGGAGGCTCAAATACTTCTTTTCAATGCCTTCTTTTATCTTTCTATATTTAACCCCTATCACAGCCTCAGCAGAAGCCTGCTGTGGCCAAAGCCAGGGACTAGGAATTAAAGTCCTGATTCTGCCCTTCCCCTGCCATGAAACTGGATGGATTCCTCCCATCAAGGAAAAGGCGGAGCAGGTGAGCAGTAGATCTCTCAGTTCTGATATTCTAGAGAGGCCAAGCAGGCTGTAACAGCCCCATTCTACAAAAGATGAAACTGAGGTTCACATCAGCTGTGCTTTGCTTGGGACCCTAGAGCAGTTAGCCAAAGAACAAGCCCAGTATCCCTCTGCAAAAGCTTGTGCTCACGTTATTTCTAGGGAGCCACATTGCACAGCATAGAGGCGGGGCGTTTCCATCACCACCCGTCAAACCCTGCTGTTTGGAAATGATGTATAGCTGCATTCCTCCACTTGATTGGATTGATCTCCGGAAGGGCAGGAGCTTCAGCATTCTCCTCTTGGAGACTCCAGCACCTGGCACTGTGTTTAGTAGCAAAAGTGTTTGGATATTTACTGGATGGAGCTGTCTGCTGGCAGGAAGTTTACCTCCAGGCTGGCAACTGGGTCTGACGTTAACGCTGAGGACAATGTAATGGAGGGCAGGTTCTCCTTGTGATGGGGATGCTCCAACCTCATATGTGGCCGGGAGCCCGGCAGCTGGGATGGAAGGGGTCACTAAAGAGGGGCAAAAGGAACGTGTGGCACAAGAAGAAGCAGAGTGGCCGGTAAGGGAAAGACAACATTCCCAAGGGCAGCCAGCAGAGGGCGCCTCCTCCCCCTCCACAGCAGACAGCTCCAGCCGGGCAGCTGCCTCATTAGCACCAGGAGGCACTCCGGCTAATTATCAAACCCAAACTCGGGATTTACATTTTTATAAAATGCTCACACAGGAGGCAAATCTTTTCCCTTAAAAAAAAATCAAGATGGATAGGGGGAGAAAAATCTCATACCAGTACATACTAATTCAATCTAATCTTGGTCATTTCAGTTTCCATAAGAAAGTGCTTTCATAAAGCTACAAAGCTAACATCCATAACTCTCCAGTTTCCCCAGACAGGATACCTCTGCATTAAGTTTCCCATTTATCTTCTGCGATGGCAAATCATCCATTTATAATAGGATCTAATAAAGCAAGCTCCTGTTGCAATCCCAGCTGCAGGGATGCAGCTCAGATCTAGAGATGCGGCTGCTTTGGGGCATGTGACTATTTAATCTCCCTCAGGGTCCCTGCCTAGGTGGGCTGGGTGTGCAGTGGCTGGGGCATCAGCCCTCCACAGGTGGTATGTGTGTGTGTTAGAGGCAAGGAACCTGATCTACAGAAGCAGGCATCCTACTCAGTCCAGCACACACACACACACACACACACACACACACACACACACACACACACTGCCTGGACCTAGCCCACATCTCACTCTTTAAATTAGGAAGTGCTTGCCATAAAGGGGACAATTTGACATAGAAAAGACCCCTGGACTGGGCCTGCTCAGTCCCCGGCTCCTTGGCTGTATGAAACAGAGGGTCCTTGGGAGTGAGAGATTTGGGGGCCTAGCCAGGCCTGAAGCTGGCATGAGCTGAGGGTGCAAACATCAGGCAGAGTCACGCTGACAGTCCTTGCAGGAGCATCTTGGGCCCCAGAGTCACCACTCTGCTCTGAGGGGCACAGAAGATAAGAGGCTGACCCCAAAAGGAGCTCACACCAACTGCTTTCAGGGCATCTCCTGACTCGGTACCAAGGCAGGTTTGGGTCCTCTGCTGTCTCAGACAAGTGGGAAATGTCCGGCACCAAATCCCCAGCTGGGACAGGAAGACCCAGGCTGAGTCTGGTGCCATTTCTGAGTTCAGTCAGAGTCTGGCAATTATGAGTGTTAGAAATGGTCCCAGCTCCCACACATGGAAGGATTCCCTTGTCTCTCTCTGAGTCCTCCCAGAAGCAAACATGGAGACCAAGTGCAAGTCATTCATTCTGGAGGTGAGATCAGGAACTCTCAGAAGGGAGGTGGAAAGAAAGACAGGAGAGGGAAGGCAACCAATGGAGTGTTCATTACTAAGGTTACTAAGCAAGTTTCTACTATGGAAAACCAGAGCTTCATCCTGTTGAGGCCTTGGGAAACAGTGGGGAACACTGGTCTCAGTGCGATCCCATCCAAGGGAGAAAGGAACGGGGACATTGGTATACTGACTGTCTCCAGGAGGCCATCAGTTGAGGGCAGCTCCCAGTGCCGACCATTCCCTGGCACCTCCAGCTTGCTAGTGGGCAGTAAAATGGACTCTGGGAGCAGAAGAAGCCCTTGGGAAGGACACACAAGTGCTAACAGTTGAAAACTGGTCGGTGTGCACTGAACAAACAGGGGAAGATGGACATGGAGAGGACATCCAACCCATCTGCAACGCCCTCTTCTGCGCCCCCAGAGTTTGTCCACAAGTCCTCTGCTCAAATTTGTCTAGTGGCAAAGAGGAGCTCACTACCTCACAGAGCCCCATGCTACACTGTTGGACAGTTCTACATCTCACCAAGTCGTTGCTCAGGTGAAGCCCAAATCTTTCCACTACGTTCCACTTGAACCAGGGCAGTTCCCTTGTCTCCCTAGCACCTGTAAAGAACACCTGGCCCATGCTGGGTTCAGCAAATATTTTGGGGATGGGTGAATTCTTGTATGCTTGCCTGGCCCCTGCCGCCAAAAAGTTTACAGCATTTTCCTGTTTCTAGTTTGCTTTTCCACTTATTGCCTATGTGATCCGAGCCTCAGTTCCTGTGTGCTGAAGCACACAGCCGAGTGCCCAGAACAAACATGAGCTCCAGTGTCAATTCTCATTCATTCAACAAGCATCAAGCACACTCCTACTTTGTATCAAACACTCACGCTCTGGGCCCTGACCCAGAGCAGCATAAAATGTTAAGATGGACGTCAAAGGCAAAATACCAGCAATGACTGTGATTTTAGAAAAGATGCGAGGCACTTAATCAGGGAGCACAGGGAAGTGCACATGCATGCACGTGCACACACACATTCCCTCACTCTTGCTCACAACTCACTTGTGTATTTCCTTTGACGGTGCCTTTTCTCCCAGTGCAGACATCGAGGTTGACCAGCCCTTGGAAAATTGGCCACTTGGTCTCTCCTGCCAGCCCCCTTCAGGAGAAAGCACCCAGGGAGGGTTTATCACAGACTCGCTCAGGGTGCCATGTTTCCTGCTGCCCATCAGGTGGGAACTCGGTTCTGAAGCCCCTCCCCCAGAAGGAGTTGGAGCTCCCTCTGCCACTGGTACCTCTTGGGCTCTATCTGTGCATGTGGAGTTGGGGGGTGGATTAGCTCCCCTTCCTGAAGTATGATAGCTCCAGTGCCAGGAAGAGTGAGCTAGAAGCAGCAAAGCAAGTTAAGCTTTCTGCCTGGAGCCGCGGGCTTAGTGGTGCAGATTACAACAGCAGGTGATGAGCGACGTTCGCTGCTGCTGTGGAGACTGTGAAAATCCTGTTACAGGGCAAAGGCATTTTAGCTACAGCTCCAAATTTCAAAGAATGATTGAGTTGGAACATGGCAGGCAGGAGGCAACTGGGGACCAAAGTTATTTGACTTAAATTAAGAACCAGGCTTGAGGAGGCTGCTGGGGTGGAGAATTCCAGAGAGGGACCCAGGTGTGCCGCCCCTCCCCCTCCTCTGGGTAAAGCCTCCGCCCTCTCCTGAACACACACACTCTCTCCCCCTGCTGGCTCCCCCTCCCTCTGCTGCCCATCTCCCAGCATAAGGAGCCTCCATCTGCCTTGAATCCTGTCTTCCTCACCAATCCGCAAGTTCCTGGAGATCAGAGCCTGAGGTTTCCTCAGCCCCGGGGGTTTAGCACAGCTCCTGGCACATGTAAATGTTCAATAAAGTTTGCCGAATGATCAGTTCATTACTGCCTCAAAGCTGAGTCTTCCTTGCCTTGTTCTGCCTGGTTCCCCCGCACCTCCTCTGAGTGCTCCTGGAAACCTACATCATTATGCTGCCATCTCTGGTGCCTTGGAAAAGAAGTAGCGCCTGGCTAGCAGACCAAAATCCAACTGCAAATGAGACACTCAGGGTGAGGAAAAGAGTTTTAAAACCAACCCAGGAAAAAATAAGCCTTGAGTATTTGCTTTGCCCTATTAAAGGGGGACATGATCAAGTCACAGGATTTAGGTCTCTACCAGAGTCTTTTTTGCATCTGAAACCCTCCACTAGCACCTCATCGCCTCCCACCCCTTGCCCCCATATTGACCCTGATTTGCCTTTAACGGAAAGCAGTTTGATTGTAGCAGAAAGTATCTGAGCTAGGAGACCATTAAGGATCTGTGTTCCAATCCTAGCTTGTCAAGTTGCTTAACCATTAACTGAATCTATTTCTTCTTCTGTAAACTTCCTGCCTTATAAGCTGTGTGCTGAGATGACATCTACAAAGTAACTTCTGTGTAGTTAGCACAAGGTAGGAATTAATCAAATAACGAACCATGGTTGCTACTGTTGGAGTGCCAGGAACAGAGCATTGTCCTGCATCTGTAAGGAAACCCAGTTCACAGAGAACATGAGGTCTTTTCTTGATCTGATCTGATCTGATCTGATCTTACAATGAGGTGCATGGCTACTATTTCCCTTCTACAGAATGCACACTGGGGCTCAGACCTAACTAGCTCAATGCTGCTTGGGTAGGAAATACGAAGCCTAGAATGGCAACCCGAGGATCAAGGCCACAGCCCAGAACTGCTCTCCATGCCAAGATACTTCCCAAAAGGGACGATGATTATCCCAAGGGAGCTGATCCTGGCTAGGGATCCATTGTCTAGCAGACAAAAAAGAATGAAGGAAATCTTTTCTTTTCTCCCTCCTCCCCTTTCTTCCTTCCCGGTTTCCACCATGCAGTGATTAAACGCTTGCCATACGCTCAGCCCGCTGGTAGTGAATACGTGGGATATAAAAGATGGAGGCGAACTGCTCCCTGCTGAGGGCAGCTTACAGTCCAGCTGAGGAAATGAAATGACTGGTTCAGAGCAGTGAGCTGCACTGGGCGCAGAGTGTGAGGACACTCCAAGTGCAATGCCCATGTGGGGTCAGAGACAAGCGGCATGGTCAGCAACACCACGAAGCATGGAGAAGAAAAGCAGAAAAGCTCCGGGGCTTGGGAGACCCTGGAATGGCAAATGGGAGTTTCTAGAAGACAGGCTGCCTAGCAAGGAGCTGTGCAAAAATGAAATGGGCTATCTGGGAGGAAGATGAGTTCCCCACCTCTGCAGATATTCAAGAAGTGTCTGTGTGGCCTCCTTCAGGCCCTATCAGCCCCAAGACTCTCCCGAGGGATACCAGTTCCTGTTGGAGTCCATTGTCAGAGAAGCTGGGGATCCAGAAAGGTCAGCTCACACTGTCTCCAGAGAAACAGGAGCTTTTCTGAGCAGGGCGCAGATCAGCTGCTCCCCAGCTCAGCTTAGCAGGGCTTCTGTCTCCTCATCTCACATAAGCCATCCTCCCCTCCAACTTCGCGTGCCCGGCTCCTCCAGGCCAAGATTTAGAGCAGTAGCTGCCTCTCCCTCCAAGAGAAAACAAAGGGGAAGGCAGGCAAAGACCATGTGAAAATCCCCTTGTTTGCTCTCCTCCTCGGCGTCTCTGCAGAACACGCCTGGCAGTGTCCCAGACAAACAGGGAGCGGCCTCCTCTTCAGCTGTGCCCTTTGCAAAGCTCAGGACTACACCTCCTCCCCAGTGAGGTCCTGCACTCCTAGAACAGGCAAAGATACCACAGACCCATGAAGTATTCTGGCGCTGCTGGCCTCTCCTTCCCCCACCTCTGCTTTTGCTCAGTGCCACAAAAATAAAGGAGCCTCAAAGCAGCTTGCTCTGGGATCCCCTGTGTCCCCTGAAAGGCTGTCATCCAGGATCCTACAGCTCACAAAGGTCGCCTGCAGTGTCACCTCCTCCAGCCTCCTTATTTCCCGTCTTGTGAAGATGACACAGAGGGGTCGAGCCTGCAGTGACTGCCCAGGTTGGCCACCAGCTGAGTTCCCTGGGCACCTGTTGAAATTATGTTAAACTTGACCATCTTTGGGGCTGGGGATTTAGCTCGGTGATTAGAGTGCTTGCCTTGCAAGCACAAGGCCCTGAGTTCAATCCCCGGCACCACAAAAAACAAAACAAAACAAAACAAAACTTGACCATCTTCGACCATCTTCCCTCTACCCTTAAGCAATACAATTTTCAGGGCTGGCACAGCCCATAACACCCCAAGACAGCAGAAAGAGGAGATTTTGAAGTGCATCAATGCTGGACTCATACCTCAACCCCTGCGGATGGGAACTACATCACTCTTAGTTTGTGCCTTAGACTCCCCCCCGCGCCAGTGTCCTTGTGGTTAAATGGAGATGCACCTTACTCTGCTGGCTGGTCCTGCAGCTTGAAGGACATGACATATGCAGAGGCTTTACCACCTAAGTAGGAGCCCCCTTTTCCTGCCTCTCTGAGTACCCTACTAGGAATAGGAAACAAAGATGGAAATGAGCTTCCACAAAGAACAGCCCCACAATATGGTTCCTATTGGCCCCAGAGGCTGCTTTCTGTGACTTACCAGGAAGCAGAGGGACAAGCAGATAACATCCGTGTCCCTGAGATCCAAGCACTGGCTAACCTCATTGTCCTCTCTGACCGGAGCAGTCCTGACCCTGCCTGGCAGGAACCGCACCTGGATGCATCAGGGACGAGGATGACCGAGTCAGGACAGCTGGCCACTGCACCGCAGGGAGAGGCAACAAAATGGGAATGTGAGGGGTCTTCCAGCTGGGTTACCAGGACCCTTTCAGGAGCCATCGGTGGCACCAAACACTATAGACCCCATGGAGGGGATTCCCCTACCCCTATAAGACTAGATGAGGTGGACCAGTCTCACTGAAAAATGTTAGAAAGGAAGTCCAATGGCTAATTTTAAATATGAGTTTGAATGGGCTATGGATGCCCACATATTTGGGCAAACATTATTCTGAGTGTTCCTGCCAGGGTGTTTCAGGGTAAGATCAACATTGGAATTGGTAAACTGAGCAAAGTGTTGCCCTGCTAGTATGAATGGGCCTCATCCAAGCAGGGGAAGGTGGGAATAGAACCCGAAGGCTGAGCCTCTTCCAGGAAGAAAGAATTCCTCCTGGCTGACAGCCTTCAACTGGGGAGGTAAACTTGCTCCTGTCTCAAACTACAACATCCACTGTTCCTGGGCCTCAAGCCTGCCAGCCCTGGGACCAGAACTTACACTCTCAGCTCCAACATGCTGTCTCACCCTCAAGACTTAGGGCTTCTCAGCCTCCACAGTTATGTGAGCCAGTTCCGTATAGTAAGTCATGTGTATGTGTATGCATATATGTATAACATTCTTGGTTCTGTTTCTCTAAAGAACCCTGAATAATACAAGAAGGATCCTACTTAACATGTTCCAGCAAACTGAGCTGCCCAGCTACAGGAAAAGCTGTCTGGCAGGACAAGGGAGGAGCAGTCCTTGCCCTGAACTATGAAGGCGGGACTCTAGCCAGCACCCACACACCCATTAGGGAGAAGAATTTTGTGTTTCCCTAAGACCCTTCCCCCTTAGACTCTGTGTTCCACAAATACAGGGAGGGCTGATATGGCTGTTCTCCACGGATATGGATCAGGGTGGTGCCGCCAGGGCAGGAACCACGTGAGTTTACTTCCTTCGCGCACTTTCCCTTCTGCCCTACCACTCTCCACCCACATAGACCACGTGGCAAGTAAGTCTGTTCACCTCCCAACCCTGTGCTCTCCTTGCACCATGATGCTGTGAGGAGTGAGCACAGACAGGCGTGGGAAACCCTGGGGAGGCTGTGTGTTATGCTTTGTGTCTGGCTGTCCCCCCAAGGCCTCATGTGGTCATAGGTGGGGCTGGATCTAGAGTGTGTGATTAGTAAATTAGTCCACTGATTGGTTTGGCATAGTTCTGCTGGGATCAAGGATGTGATACTAGGATTAAAAGCGCTGGGATTAAGGGTGGGAGTGCCATCCACCCTAAAGCCAGGTAGCCTGGATCTGATATAAGGGACAGAAAGAGGCTTGCCTACCCCCTTGCTTGTACTCCTTGCTTGCCTTGCTGCCTTCTGCCTGTCTGCCATACCACCCTGCGTTGGAGCCAGCCCACTATGGACTGAAACCTCTACAAGTTACAAACTGTGAGCAAAATAAACCTTTCCTCCCCTAAATCTGGGTGTCGGGCATTAGGTCTCAGCAATGAGAGAAAAGTAACTAAGACACCAGGGTTGCATCAGGAGAAGGAAGCCCAGCGGCAGATTGCAGGACAGCTGAAAGGAATGAAGAGGAGTCACTACAGCCCCGAGTTCCCTAAGTTAGGATCCTAGCATGGCTTACAGGTCCTTTGCTGATAGCAGATCCCTACATTCTCTGTCTCTAGAAGGAAATACAGAGAGAACAATAAAGATAGAAGGACTACTTAACCTGTAAAAGAAAATTCTTATCTTTGTGTACTTTAAATAAAGATTTAAAAGAAAACAGCATTTCTCTTGCTTGAAATGCTTTTGGAATAATCCTATTATGAGAAAAAAGTGTGGGTAAAAGGGTTTTCTCCTTGGCTGTGACAGCAAGTTCGGAATAAAAGGGAATCAGGCTAATTCCCACTCATCTCTTCTTGCGCCTCTTCCCTCTCTCTATCACCTCTCTGAACTTCTCCTACATAGCTCATCCTCAAATCTTCCTAAAACGTCCTCCTTCTTGTTCCCTCACTGGCTGTGCTTGGACATCCAGAGGAGACCTGAAGTGACAACCTGCATGCAGTGGTTCTTCACTACCTGACGACTCAGGGATAAGCCAGCCAGGCAGCAGTGATCTGCTTGTGCAAGCCAACAACAGGGCACAGGGCAGCTGTGAGTGGAGCTGCCATCCACAAGGTGGGCCACTGAGCAGAGCCCAGGGTGCCCTGTGTGTCCAGCCAAGGCCAATGGACTACCTGAGGGGACTCTGCCCTTCCCAGCTCCCAGGCAACCCAGCAGTGCCAAGGAGGGGAAGACAGGCTTGGCAGCCCCTTATCTCTTTGGTAACGGACTCCAGGATGGCAGTCTAAGCCTGTCAAACCTGGGCATTATGAACTGATTATGTTCCCCCAAAATTCATATGCTGACACCCTAACCCCTAATGCCTCAAAATGTGCCTATATTTGGAGACAAATCCTTTAGCGAGATGGTCGAGTTGAAGCGAGGTCATTAGAGTGGGCCCTAATCCAACAGGAATGGCATCTTCCTAAGAGGAGAGGCCCCAGAACAGGTGCCCTCTCTGTCCTGCGAGGCCATGGAGAAAAGGCAGCCTTCTATGAGGCAGGAGGAGAGTTCTTACCAGAAATTCGACACTGCCGCTCTTTGATGTTCAATTTCTCATTTACTCTAGAACTGTGGGAAAATAAAATTTCTGTTGTTTAAGCTATGTAGTCCGTGGTATTTTGACATGCAGCCTGAGCACAGTAATGCAACAGGTGTCTTTGGAGAAGAGGGAGGTGTGGACACATGGACTCACATAGAAGGAAGACAAGGGCGAGACACAGAGAAAAGGCCCAGTCCATTACATGAGCCAGAGAGAGACCTAGACCAGATCCTTTCCTCACAGACCTCAGAAAGAACCAATCCCACTGTATCAGTTACTTTTCTAGAGTCAATAGTTTGCAAGAGACCAGATTTAATACGGGACAAATACAAATTACAACATTCACACACAAGCTAAATGTGAGAAGAGTGTTGAAAGTCTACCTATGCCCTGGAGACTTGAAAGATCCAATTAAGGACTGGGAGCCCATGACAATATCCCATGTTACATCCATGTCTGCACTAAAAGACTGAAGAAATCTTTGCTGGAACCAGGATATGATGCTCGCAGCAGAGATGAAGACCAGAGCTCTCCAGAAGTGAACAGCAGCCATCCTCGATGACAGCAAGGCCCCGAGCTCCTTCTGCGACGAGAACAGCTGAGTCCCCTTCTGGAGAACCAGCCACAACAGAGCTTCTCCTGGGAAACAGCTGGCGCCTATGTTCTGCTCCTATTCTCCTCTACTCCCAGAACCACACCAATTCAGTCCAGCTGGGCTTTCCTGCTCAAATTGACCACGGTAATAAGTCCACCACATTAACTGAGCCCTTGATTTCAGAACCCCTCCAGAATTGTGAGACAGCACGTTTCTGTGGTTTCAACCACACAATCTGTTACGGCTTGTGTCTCGATGTCTCCCCAAAGCCTCATGCAGTCACAGGGAAGCTTTTCAGAGGTGGCTGGATCAACAGTGTGTGGTGCTGAGATCAAAGGTGTGTGATTACTAAATCAGTCCACTGATTAGTGTGGCATAGTTCTGGCTAGGATCAAGGGTGTGATTGCTCACCCACCCTAGGGCGGGTAGGCCGCGTATAATATAAGGGACAGAAAGAGAACTAATGTGCTCTCTCCTGCCTACTTGCTGTGGATTCTTTCTCCTCTGCGCTGTCACTCTGCCTTGCAGCCAGCTGACTATGGACTGAAACCTTTACAAACCGTGAGCCAAATAACACTTTCCTCCTTCAGCTTTGGGTGTTGGGTATTTTGTCTCAGCAATGAGAAAAGTAACTAAGACACAGTCCATGCCCCTTTGTTCTGACGGCCCTGGCACGCTAACCTGGGCAGGTCAGGTAAAACACAGGGCAGAGAAGGTCAGGCCAGCTCCCTCTCCATGCTTCCCTATGCTCAGAGAGCCCCGCTCACCTGGAGGGAAATCCATGCTCATAGCCCAGGCTCTTTCTTTCCTATCGGCTGTGGCGGGAGCCCCTGGGATTCCAACTTTCCGTCTCATTGTGGGGTGGAGTCCAGACAACACCCTATTTTGCTTTGCAAGAAGGAATCATTTTTAATCAGGCAACAGTGAGTCTCTGAGAGCGAAATCCGTGGAGACAGTGCAGGCCTGGTGCCAGTGGGAAGGCCAGTCGCCAAAGCCCAGTTCCTGCTTTCATTCCCTGGCTGGTGGGGGAGGGCATCTCCTCCTGCCGGAGGGGAGGAGGAAGACAGGGGTACTTATCAGCAAAAGCAGATGCCCTCCCAGAGGTCTGGCTTGTGCCCTTCTCTTGCTGGGGACTACCAGAGCATGATATTAAGCTGGATTGGAAGGCACTGAAGGCAAAGGCAGGCGAGGCAACAGCAAGTAGCCTTCAGAGAGGAAAGGTGGTCCTGGTGCCAACAGCCAGTATGCTCCTATCCCTTGCCCCCCTCCTGCTACCTGCTCGCCCCGCACAGGAGAGTGGAGTCCCTGCCAGGGAGCTCCAAGGGGAAAAGAGAGACATGCAGCAGGAAAGGGTTTAGTGGGAGGGGCGATCCAGAGGAGGCTAACATGAGAACAAGGTCCAGGAGGAGTGAAACACACACACACACGATGCTGCCTCTAAAGACTGTAGAGATGCTTCTGAAGGCACGTTAGCCTCGCTCTCCACTCTTCTGCACACTGCACCTCCCACACTTTGGAATTCACCCTTGCTACAGAAATGAGGCACAACATGGCAGCCTGTACCCCAACTGCCTATCCCCGCCCAGCTGACACGCTCCTCTAGTCTGCCCTGAAAAAGGCTGGTGCGGTGCTGGCTGGCAGGGGCTGGCCAGGAAGGAACCACAGAAGTCACAAATTACTGCATCAAAGACTGAAATCCTGAAACCTTCAGGTTCATTTTGAATTTTGGCAGACAAGAAAACCTACATATGTGAAGATGCTAGGGCACTTTAACAAGCCCATTTCAAACAACAGACAACTTCATTGAAAACAGTCACTACCACCCCACAACAGGCCCTCTTAAGAGAGCTCCGAATTACCGATGGATTCAAAAGCCAGACCCACATGTCAGCCAATGGCGGTGACAGCCCGTCTTTGCGGGACTCCAAGTTCAATGTGCTGAGGATCTGGGGCCTGGACAGTCCTTCAAGCCACTGTGAAGACAACTCATACTGGCTTTGGATCCTAGCTCCACCCTTCACCAGCTGGGTGTCATGGACTTGTTTCATAAATCTCCAAGCTTTCTTTATTTTAAAAAGAGCAATAAAAGCACCTATTTTTTTGGCGGAGGTAAGGGTGGGGGGGTCATTGAGTGAATTACCTACCCTACACCCACACTAACACCCCATCGTCTTAGGTGAGGTTCACAGGGAGGGCTGCCTGGACTCTGTCTCAAAATCTCTAGGGACGGGGAACTCACCACTGTGCAGAGAGCTGCTCCATTTGGACAGCTTGCATAATTAGAATATTATTCTGTTTATCATAAAATCAGCCTCTCTCTAATGCCTCTCAGGTCCTTAAACTGCCCCCACGTTGCTACAAATAAAACATGAAGAAAGGGTACACGCTTTTCTTCTCCTTTCTTAGCAATTTCTGCCGTTATCTGTACCCTCTCTACTCATTCACGTACTCATTCACTCATTCCACAGGTGACTAAGTAGCTCCCCCAAGCAGCCACTGTGACAGGACACAAAGACAACAGTCGTGAATTCACTCGGAACCAGGAACTCCCTACTGGCTGATATCTCAAAGTGCTTTTGTAAACTTTTTGTTTTACTCTCCAGGGGCAGTGCAAAAGGAAGAAAAGGAACGAACTAACTTCAGGAGCGCCTCAGTTGGAAGGCCAACTCCTGGGGCCTCCAGAGCATCTGAAGGTTGGGCACAGAGGTGGTGTAGCGATCCTAATTCCTCATTCCCAATAGAGACTAAACTCGCTGTACCTGCCAGGAAACCGCTCTTTACTTTGAGATGAGCCAGCTCAGTCTTATTTGCAAAGCTGTCCCCAAAGCCTCCATAGGAAGTATAATATCACCATAAAGAATTGTTATCTTCTCATGTGACTACTTCTCTCTGTTTAAAGAAATAGTCTGAGTTTGCAGTGAGCAAGCTTCCTCCTCTCTCCCCTTCCTTTACCTGATATTATTTTGGCTCCCGATAATTACATTAGGTATAGAAACTGACTTTATGATGCTAATAATTATACATGCTTACAAAACAGATGGGTCTGGAATCCGGAAGGGGGGAGCATTTATGGACTCGGAAATGAGACGTTTTGTTGGTAGGAAATGGATGGTTATTTCCAGGTTTTATTGCTGTGTTCCCTAAGACTCTTCTTAAATCTTGTTGATAATGCTTTGCCTGTATTGCCTTCCATGCGTTTTGTTAGACTTAGCTCATCGGTCCCATGTGTTCTGGGAAGATGGCATTAGCTGCCCAGAACAGGAGAAGTCAGATAGGACAGGGGCGAGCACTGCCACTTGGAAGAAGCACGCACCAGGGAGTTGGTCTTTCTCACCAAGTATACTCATGGAGGGAGAGCAGTACGGTGGGGATGATTGTCCCACAGAGTATCTGAGTCAGAAGTAACTTCAGAAATCATCTGGCCAAGGACTACTCAAAGTGGGGGCCAGCAGTGTCAGCAGCACATGGGACCTGCCTGACGTGCAAACCCTCAGGCCCTGCACAGACACCGCCTTTCATTCCAGAATGACCCGGTGACTGCCACAGTGTAAGAGTCACTGATCTAGTTCAATTCTTTCATATTAAAAATAAGCAGACCAAGTCCCAGAGGGGCTAAGTGATGTGCCCCAAGTCACTTGGTCAGTTAATGGAGAATCAGGGTGGAACTTCCAATTCAACACATTGGTTCCCTCCTGACAATACCATGTTACTCCCAAAGCGTTAAGCATATGATGGAGCAGACAGGCTGCTCAAGCTTTCGGTGTGCATGAAAATCACACGAGGATCTTGTTAAAATGCACCCTTGGATTTGGTAGCTCTGGCAGGCAGCCCAAGCTTCTGCATTCTTTCACAAGGCTCCTCGGTGATGAGATCTGCTGGCTCAGGCATCGCAATTTGAACGAGTTTTTGTCATGAACTAGCGGTGGGATTTGGGGCAAGTCATTTGGGCCGCAGAAGCTGTAGAGAAAGGTCTGTGTTCCTTTCAGGCCTCCTATGAGACGAGTCTGAGAAGCAGTGATCACTCCACACCATGCAGCTCTCCCTCGCTGTCTCCGGAGCCTGGGTGAGTGGACCACAACCCAGCTGGCCTTTGGCCATCTCTGATCTGTTGGTTTCTCTCCTTACAGTTTACAACTCCACCTTGAGGAAAGCTGGTCCTTTCTCATTTTCCCCACAATTCTATGCAACATATAGGTAATATGGTCCTGGAAAAATAAAATATGTCTTCCCTTCAGAGAACTCCTAGGTAAAAGTCTCAGAATCTGTCCTTGGTATTCCCAGTTCCTGTTTCTCTTTGCTCATTGGTAGTGAGTTGCTCATGCTATCTGACCTAACTCCTTCGGCCACCGTGAAAGTCAGGCGCTTTTTGAGTACTTTGTAAGTACAAGTAGTGGGAAATACACTAGATAAATGGATTTCCTCTTCTGTAACTTCTCGTTCCCATCATTTGGAGCTTGAAATGAGCTAGGTTCAAACCTAAAACCCAAGAAGACTCCTTCTTGTTACATATCTACTGAATTTCTTCGCATTTTGCTAGGCTTATCTCCCACCTGTTCAACCCAGAAGACTTGCCTTGTCCCGCTAATTAGGGACACCCCCTCTCCAGCCCCAAGACCCACCCAGTCATCCGCTGCCAGCAGGTTGGGGTTGGCCTCTTTCACACCCCTCCCCTCTAGGAACCTCGCTCTTTCCCCACTAGTCCCTCTTTCAGACAAACATTGATAATGAATAAATCTCTTTCAGAGTAAGGAGTGGGCTGATGTGTCCGTGGGGAAGGCCCCACAGACGCAGGCAGGATGGATGGCTGATGGGAGCAGTGCTGTCGGCTCTAATTAACGTATTGTTCTCTGGGCTCCAGCAGGATTATGGATGAGCTCCACAAAGCGGCCCACTTAACCTGAGCAGCCCGGTTCCAATCTATTACTTTCTCTACCAGCTTCAGCCTACGGTTCAGCCTGGTGTGAAGGGGCTAGTTATAGGCAGAAAGCCAAGAGAGTGCAATTTGAGGAGCTGCCCAAAGGCACATGCCTAGCTTGCTTCTATGGACAGGTTAACCTGTGTCTTGCCTGGGCTCATCCCCCAATGTGGGCAAAGAAAATACAACCTGAGGTACCACAAGTTTCTGATCTGAGGTCCCATTCATATAGCATTACTGACAGAAAAAGGGTGGAGACCAGCTAACCATGACAGCTGCCTCCTGATCACTGGCTGGCAGGAAACACTGAAGTCACTTGAACAGTGGTCTCTAAGAAAAATCTTTTGTTTGCATATACCTAAAGTCTGTCTGTCATCTCTAATCATTCTTCATACATCAATCTTTTTTTCCAGGTCTGTTACACCCAAGGGTGCAAATTACACAAGACTCAGCTCTCACCCCCAGGAAACCTGCAGTCTACTGCAGCTGATTTGAAAATGTTCCAAGGAGACCACAGCACCAAGAGAGCCTTGGAGGGAAGCACTTCATGATGCAAAAGTGATGATGATCAGAGTGATTACAGAACGATCTGAGAAGTGGCCAGAGGTGGGCAGGCCAGGATCCTATAACCAGAAGCCAATTCCCAGTCTTTCAGCTCTCCAGGTGTACAATTATCAACTAAAATAAGCTACAATAGCCCAGGTCCTCATGTTGTTCCACTTGTCTCCCTGAGCAGACAGGATGCAGGGACTCCACCCACTCACTTCTGATATCATGACCATGTTACTTAAATTTCACAGGAGAAGTCTATCTTCCTGAGTAAAGGAGGCTGACTCTCCTCCCACCCTATCGCCCATGGCCAGTGGGAGCCATAGCAGCATATCAGAAAGGTGAGAGAATGGAGCCAGAAAGCTGCTTAAGTCCTCAGTCAGGAGACAGGGTTATCTATACATCTTATGGGGCAGTGGCAAATATTAAATGAGAAAGCTTGGTAATACAACAGATAGGAACCCAACAAATTATTAGACATTATTGTCATTATCATTATCTTTTTCCCAGACCTGGAACAAGGAGCAAGAACGGTGCTCTGTTGACAAAGCTTAGTACTTTAAAGTGTTAGGTTGGGAAAGCACCAGGCCTGGAATGGGAAGGCATGAGTCTGAGAATGGATTTCACTATAATTAGCGTGTGATGCTGGGTGTGGCAGAGACTCTCAGAGTTCAATAATGTCTGCATTCTCCTCTTCTTTCTGGACCACGAGCTAGATTACATCTCCCACCCTCCATTGCTACCAGCTGTGGCCATCTGCCTGGTCTACGGGATGTACGCAGAGGTGCTGTATACCATCCCCAGGCCTGGCCCAGGGAGAGTGTTGTACATACAGACCCTGCTCACGTTGCCATGCATCTGCCTTGTCAAGATACCCCAAAGACCTGGAGGAAGCAGAGTTACAAGACAGAAGCGGCCTAGGTCCCAGGCCTACTGCATCGAGTAGGGTGTTTTGCTCACCTCACTGAAGAGGGGATGCAGCTACACACTAAGCCACCTCACTGAGACCTTGGGGCGTTAGCCTACCCTGACTAATACATATTAGTTGCTTACTTTACCTGAGCCCCAGATTTCTCATTCGTAAGATACACCTGCTGACTAATACCTGTCCCATTTATATTGCAAGGTGATTGTGGTGATAGAAATGCTATAAAGGAGGAGGAAATATTTTTGTAACTAGCCAAGGATACACTAATGTGAGTTACTGGTGCTATTGGTCATCAGCAGTCTACCTCTGAAACAATGTCCTGAGCCCCTCATACACTTCATCTTGTGCTTTGGCTACTGACTGAGGACAGAGGAATGCATCAGGTGAGAGCATTAGAATTAGCTTCTTCCTATTCTCTTTTAGAGAAAAATTCAATCAACCTACCTGTGTCTCCATCCCCTTATTTCCCCACTCAATACACATCCACACAGAGATTTCTTAAGGCTGCTGGGTGGATCCAGGGAAGGTGCCATATTGGTCTCTGAAAATGATTACACTCCTAGTCTGGGATAAGCTGGACAAATTTCATCATCTTTGCAGCAAAGAAGCCACAGGACGCTGCCACCCAAGTTGATGAATTCATTGTAAAAGTCAACAGGGATGCAGACCATTCAGTACCCCAAGCCCTCAGGGTGTGAAGAAATTGAGAGTGGGCATAGGTCATAGAAAAGGCACTGGCATTGTCCTGAGAGGTAACCATGCAAAATAATGTATATACTCCTACATGCATTTGTGTGATTGTATAGATATGTTTGAGGTAAATTACTGTATGTGCATGTATTTGAGAGGTAGGTCTGGGGTGTCTGGGAAGGTCTATTTAGCAGAGTATGTATATATTAGTTAGATTTCCCATCACTGAGACACAATACCTGACACACACAATTTAAAAGAGGAGTTTAATGGGGCTCATGGTTTCAGGGAATTCAGTCCATGGTTAGCAGGCTCTAAGGCAGAAACCTCATGGGCAGAAGGGCATGTTGGAGCCAACATGCTTAGTTCATGGTGCGCAGGAAGCAAAACAGAGAAACATTGCCAGAAATGAAGGAACCAGGGACCAGTTATAGTACCCAAGGTCATGCCTCCCTAACCCACTTGGACACATCCGGAAGCATCCCCTGTCAATCCCCTAGGAGGCTCCCAAGCCAATCAAGTTGACAAAATGCAGCTTAAGCCCTACACACATGTTTGTAAAAGTGTGTTTTTTATGTGGGTGTTTATGTGTATATTTGAGGGCTGCATGTGTGTGTACTTGTGTGGATGTGTTTAAAGTACATAATCACATGTGTGCTTTAGTGTAGTTTGCATGTGTGTGTGTGGATGTTTGATGTACTCTCACATGTGTTTGTGCATATGTGCACATGTGTGTTTTTGAGTGTTCATATGTCTCAGATGGGAGGAAACAGAGAAAGAGAGGCCCAAAGTCCATCTCTAGACAAGACTTTCCAATCTCACTCCTGGAGGATTAACTGGAACCATGGAGAATGTCACTACTGTTAAGAACATTCCCCATCCTGGTTCCTAAATCTTTTTCCTAGAAATCAGAGAACAGGAACTTTTTCCCTGCACACCCGGAAGAAGGCAGAATCATTTGTTGATTTCTTTCCCTTTTCATGCCTTCACTAAATATTCGTCCTGCCCCAGCCTATAGCTGACCCTGGGCTGGGTTCAGGCTGCAGGTCATGTCCCCTCAGCCCATCCAGCCTCTCCTCTCCAGCCCTGGAGGAGTGAACAGTGTGCAGGAGAATTTTCTCAGAAACAAAGAAGGCCGGGAGGCCAGGTGGGTGGGGGAGCAGGGAGGGAGGAGATCTGCAGCCTGTCCTGGGCAGGGAGGGGGCCACGCTGAGGGAGGCTCTCAATTCTCAGCCCCGCGGGAGGCCGAGGAAGAAGCTGCTGCTGGCCAGTGGGGCTGCCAGGTTAGGAACAAGCCTCTGGCACAGGGGTTTGCACACACGCACAAATGAGAGAAAATCAGAGGAGATGAAACCATACAAATTTTGGGTAATAGAAAGAGAGGAAAGAGATGTGCATGTGGCCTGGGTCTCGGCTCAGAAAGGTCGATTCCAAGAAGACGCTGCCCAACTTTATATTACTTTTCAGAAAGCCAGTAAGCTGAAAAATAACTCTCACCTTTTTTTATATATTATTATTCGTAGCTTCAGAGTTTCTTCTTCACATTGTTTTGTGCATCTCAGTTGTTCATTTCTCCCCAGCCTGATTTCATTTGGAGATTTGGCTGGGAGCCTGGAGGGGAAGATGGCCCTTCCCTAAGAATGCATTTGTTCAAATCCTCTGCTGCCTCTGCAGGCTCTGCCCAGCCCTGAAGGTGGGATGATTGGGGGGAGTGTGCATGGCACGAGGTGGGGAGGGGCGAAGGCTGACCCCTCCTCCGTTCACAGGAATTCATATGTTATGCATGGGGGACACATATATGCAGAAATGTGTGCACATCTGATGTTCTTGAGGGTTCGTGAAAGGCAATGCATGTAAATCTGAACACGCAAGAGAATGTGCCTGTTAGGTTTATGAGCATGCCTATGTTTGTGTGAGGGAGGCCTTGAGAGTGCACGTGCTTGCGTGTACCTGTGCATGTGTAAGAGGGACCCAGGAGTGCACATGGGGGGACACGCATGTGTGGGTCATTCTCCCTGCGGGTGGGAGGGACCTGGGGTAGCTAGGTTTTCTGTTTCTCTTGAGTCTGCAGTGGCAGTAACTGGCTCCTTCACCTTTAGCCAAGCTAAGCGAGGCGCAGATGTTGTTTGAACCAGGGAAAATGTCAGCCCCCAGGAGGAGCCTAGCTTTAACTTCGAGTGAGCCCCCAGGAAGCATGGCACTATATTCTGAGTATTGTGCTTTGGGTCCATTTGCATTTGCTCTTTCCAGTAACTAAGGACTGGTGGGTGGTGTGAAGAAGGGGGGACTCTTTCTCAGGGCCCGACGCCCCTCCCAGCTTCCCTGGGATCCTGCTGAGCCTGGCACCACAGAAAAGCTAAAAAGAGCCCTGATCCCTCACCCTCACCCCTCTCCCATGGCAACCTGGAAAGAGGAGGTTCCTAGGTCCAGGTGGGAGACCTCTCAGCAGAAGCTCAGTACTCAAGACTAGAGGAGGGCACATCTGGAAACTGCCGCTGGTGGTCAAGACTATGTACATACTGTATGAATGATGGAAGCCTGAGCTTGCTGGACCCGGCAAAACAGAAGATAACAATGTTCTTCCCTCCTGGCAAGCACAAGCTCTAAAGTTAGGGGCTCTCTATGAATCCCACCCCCACGTCCCAGGACACCCCAGTGGGCAATTCAGGAAGCCACCACTTACAAAGGGACCCCTGTCAAGGAACTGCACTTCCAGATCCCCTTCACCCAAGAGCTGTGGCTCATCAGAATCACTCCACTATTAGGCAGCCGGGGACAGTTTGGCTCCAAGAGGCTAAGTTATTTACCCAGGGCACACACTCCATACGCAGAAGAGCCAAGTTCAAACTTTGCCTGGGTCTGTCTCAGTGCAGAGGCAAATGCTATGCAGGATTCACCCCTAGACCAAGCAAACCAGAAGGAGAGGGGATTCAGAAAAGAAGATTTGCTTTAAGCTTGGATTCCATCAGGTCACAAAACAGACCCAGGCCCACCCCCGGAAGACCAGGTACTTGATAAGACAGGACCTTCAGAGGGACTGGAATGGTAGGTATTTCAGCCACTGGTGGCTCGTAAGGCTGCTTTCCAGTCTAAAACTCAATTGTCATCAATCTACAGCTTCAGAATGCCGAGGAAGTCAGGGGGGTGTACTGAGAAGATTCTGTGTGACCACGTTCAAGTCACCTAAGCTCTCAGCATCTGCGAAATGGTGATGTGGATGGAAGCTCAACTCACAGGGCAGGTGTGAAGTTTGAACAGGCTAACGGGTGTGGAAACGCCTTGACTGGGTACCCTTTGTTAGGTCGATTTAAGACCCAGAGACTATAGATGGCAGAAAGATTTATCAGCATCACAAATACAGCAGCCTGCCCCAGAGTCTGAAGCAGAGCCCTCAGCCTACCCTGGGCTGCAGCCTGGGCTGTAAGGGGCCGCCCAGCCCGCACACACGCATTCCCCATGCTGATTCTAGTGTATTCCCAGCAGGGTAGCTTAGCTTGAAAAGCACCCGGCCAGCTGCACCGAGGCAGCTCTGGTTTGCCCTGGAGAAGGTACCGGAGAGGGGCAGCCTCAGAACCCGGCCTTTGCTTTAGCACCCTGGACTCTCACTCATCAAATGGCAGTTTCCCCCTCAGCAGCGGTCCCCAGTATTTATGCATAATGACTGACATTTTGAGCCCTTTGTAATTAATGAAAGCATCTTTGCAGCACAGCATGATGACAAAGACTGTGGGTGTGGGTGGTGGAGAACTTGGATCCACTGATGACATTGGCCTGTCCCTCCTGTGTAAACAGGGCACAGTGGTCGCATCCCAGAGGGATGTTAGGGAATCCAATGAGGTAACAGATGAGTTCCCATGACCCAGTCACCCAATTAGTCTCAGATGAACATAATAGCCCTCGCTGTGTGACCTTGTGAAAATTACTTAAACCTTCTGTGTCTCCATTTCCTTATCTATAAAATGAGACTGATAATAGTATCCACCTCACAGGGTTAAATGAGTATTAAATGAGGATTAATGGAGGATTATGCAAGTTAATATTTATAAGGCTCTTAGAACAGTACCTGCTACATGATGAGCGCTCAGTGAATTACAATCATGATCCTTGCTAGGATTCTTGTCCTCACTACCCTTTGAAGTAAGCAGTGCCGCTCGTCCATTTCATGGACGAGGACACTGAGGGTAGAGGGGCTGAGACTCCAGCCCAACACTTGAGCTCAGGTCTTTCTGAAGCCAAGTGAGGCTGCTCACAGTCCCCTCCCCCAGTGGCTTTAGTGGCTTTTCCTCTGCAGGGTGACTGTCCAGGAGTACTCTGTCCTTTCTCACAGCCCCTTATGGCTCAGCTCAAGGCAGACTGTCCCTCCCACCTCCTGATGGAGCTGCAGCCATCCAGACTGGAGGCCGGCTCAGCCTTCTCCCCAGACAGGAGGATGCTCAGGGCAGGGACCACCAAGCTGGCTTGGGACAGCTCCTGCTCAGGGTTTCCCAGATGTTCTGAGCCCAGTGCGCCTCCTCTGGATCTCTCCATCCTTTGGCCAGTTCGGGGGCTGGGGAGTCACCACTGTCTCTGCAGGCATATGAGCCCCCATGCAAGTGTCTTGGGGAGCAGGAGGAAGGAAAGTGGGGGGCTTCTTCCCAAACTGTCTCCAAGCACTTAGCTGCAAGAGGAGCGCACAGTGAGGCTCTGAATGACATGATGCCTTTCAGAGGTGCCTCTTGAGGGTTTTACAGGCCCTTCCCCGGTCACCTCTACACGCCTCCACACAACCCCATAACACCCATGCATGCGTGCACACACACGTACGCACAGACAGCCATACACAGAGGAAATGATCAAGCGCAGAGAATCCTCATGTGCTACTTTATATGGCAAATAATTGAACCGTACCCTTGTGGTCTCAGTGAGGAGTTTCATCCATATTCATGCCTCGCGTTTCCTGTGAAAACGAACACGCCAGACATTCCAGCACAAGGCAGGAGCAAGAAATCTTAAGCACTTATTCAACGTCCCTTCATTCTCGTTCTCAGCTCCTCCGGGGAGAGCAGATTTAGACGGTGTCTAACAGCCAGGAGGCGGCATGTCCGCAACGGAGACTTGTCCTTTTTTCTTTGTCCCTGCCCTTCCTTTCTCTGCCTTTGTTTCCTTTTTTCTTCCTTTCCTCTTTCATCTCTTCGTTTTCTCTGCCTCTCTGCTCTCCCTCTTCTCTTGCTCCTTCTCCTCCCGTCTGCCTGGTCTCCCCCACCACTTCCCCTGGACTGGCTCTCCTCCAGCTTTCCCAGCCTTCAAGGCCTCCTCCCCACCCTGCGCAGCAAAGTTCCTGTCTGTGCTTGGAGTTTCACTTTCCTGTCTGGTTATAATGGGGAGGGTTGTGGTGGGGGTGCTGGGAAGCTGGTTCGGAGCGTGCGTGCCTATGAATACCAAGCATGTTAATAGGTTAAAGTAAATCTAAAGTAACATTTGAAAGCAGAGAGATGAAAGCAGATCACAGGCCAAAGATCAAACAATCTAGAGCCACTTCTAAGCCTTTTACAGCTGGAGATTATTAGCATTTGAAAGTGAAGAGCATTAGAGGAAGAGAGGGGAAAAAAAGTTGGAAGGAATTTTTGTTGTGGAGATAAAAACTGAAATAAATGACAGTGGAAAGGGAGAACTAGAAAGAGGCTGCCTCATTTTAAAACCCACATTAAGACAGTGGTGGGGAGGAAACCTAGTGCTGTATTTTTAGCTCATCAACCAGCATCTGAGGTTTGAGGCCTTCCTGCTTTCCTCTCCCTCCCTTCCCCTGGGTAGAAGGCTTCGTGTTCAGCTGGCCATGAGGCCAAAGCCCCTGCTCTGGGCAGGGAGTGTGTCCTGGAGAGGGGCCGGCACTGGGGCTGAAGTCAGGCCCCTCCTTTGTAATCCAGCCACTCCAGCCACGCCCCCTGCCCATGGGGGAGCCGTCCAGCCAATCTTTATAATTCCAGAAGATTGGAGTTGATGGAACCAAGAGATTATCTACCTGTGATTCTTTTCGTGCATTGCAGGCATGACCAACCAAATCTGCTAAGCCGCCATCCAGTCCAGCCTCTTTATATCACAGAGACGACTGGGTTCCATGTCCAGAGCAGTAGACACTGCTAGATAAGACAGCCTCTAAAACCCTCCCACCTCCACACTTTTAATTCCGTCAACACTCGTTTTATAAGAGCCCGGTATGTGTTAGGGGCTCTGCCAAGTGCTAAGAGAACTGCAGAACTAGGCAGGCAGGGTCCCCATCTGTGGGGCTCAGAGTATAGCGGGGGGAGGCAGATGTTCAATAAAGAGATTTCAAATTAAACATGAGGGATTGACCACAATCATTTATCTCAGTTCCCTCCTGAAATCACACTAACACAAGATCCAAGTCACTAAAAACTCACCAGGAAAAAATAAAGTGAAAAAGGTAAGAAAAGCAGAGGAGAAATGTCTGACTTCTTGGAAGATGAAAAGTGAATGCATAGTGACCAGTACTGTAACTTAGCAGCAGAACGGAAGCGGAAACACCCAGCCTGCGGATGGAGGTGTCCCTGAGAAAGAAGACGTGGCCCCGCGACCCCGAGGAGGCTTGAGGAGGTGGGGACCACACTTTTGGCAGGAAGCGAGACGGGGCATGTGGCCAAAAGAGTACAGATTAGACCTGGACCTTCAGGTCCCCTCCGCTGGCTTGTGTGGTCGGGCAAGTAGCGTTTTCTCCACCTGGCTGCACTGGGATGGGGGGCATCCTCTAGACAAGGTGGATGAAGGGAGACCTGGAGAGGCCGTGCTCACTGAAGCGGGGGGGAGGAGGGCATCGACACAGCACAGAGTGAGGAAAGTCCCTACCTGCGCTTTCGGATGGTAGCAGCCAAGTTGGTACACAACTCCCACCCTCACTCCAGACTGGGGGCAGAATTTTCCCAGAAAAACTGAATGGCCTGAGGCAGTGGGCAAAACTGGCAATCTGGGGGTATCCTCCAGAGAAAAAGTCAACTCTTCATTCATTCACTTTGCAACAACACCCGCCAGTCAGCAAGACCCGCTCACATCCACAGAACTGCCGATTGGGTTTTTGAAATGACTCACACTCTTAAATGTAGAAAAGTTAGACTCAGTCAACATTGTAGAAATGGCCCCACCGTTATGGCCACACAGGTTAATGGAGGACGAAAGGGACGCAGAAGAAGCAGAGACAAAGTCGAGAGTAGAAATAACTTCAAAAGTACATATTGTAAATATTGTTAGAGACAGAAAATCAGAAACTTCACCTTACAGCACTAGGGAAATAGACAGGTGATAGATAGATAATAAGTAAATGATGATAGATGATAGATAGATAGATAGATAATAGATGGTGTCACATGTAACAGTCGAATCAGTCTTGGCTATTAAAAAATGATAGGAAAAAATTCAAAATTCAATAAAAGGCTTGAAAGATAAAATAGATGAAATTTTCCAAAAGTGGAACAGAAAGAAAAAGAATAAGGGACAGAGAAAAACAGATAATGGCAGAGAAAATGAGAAAATTAAATTATCAGTGCAAGATGTTGGTCTTTTGACCATTGGGAATTCTAGAAAGGTTCACAGAAAATAGGAAGGATAATTATCAAAGAAATAATAGAAGAAAATTTCCCAGAACTGAGACATGTCTATCCACAGATTGAAAAGGCCATTAAAGGTCTAAGGTATATGATATTTCAGACACCAGAAATGAGACACTCCTAAAATCTTCAGGAGGGGGTAGAGGCAGAACCGCCCTCAACTGATCAGAAGGTAGTTTCCCTGGGTGGGGGGAAGTAAGTTATGGCTCATTTGATAGAGTTGCTCATGCAGCAAACAAGGTTGATGGGGACTTTTCCTGTTTGGTTGAATCACAAAGAAAAATTATGAGAGGTGCTTGGAAAAGAAAGCAAACCAGAAATGAGGAAGAGCATAAAGTTGTACAAGAGAGAAAGCATAATTATTGTATTGTACTGTCTCAGGAGTGAACAGCTTTACTTACTGTTGTATAAGAAGAGAATATTGATTCAATTTTTCAAAGTGTGGTACAAGTTCATTATGGGAAAGAAGGCAAAGCTATGAGCTAAGAGTTGTGTCATAATAGGAAGTCAGTAGATAAGGTCGAAAATTGTTCCATCAGAAATGAGAGAGGAGGGAGGGAGGGAAGGAGGGAGGGAGAGAGGCAGTGGGGGGGGAGAGAAGAAATGAACAGTGGCTGGCTGCCTTGTGTGGTTGGCAGCTGATGTTTCCTGAGAAGGTGTGTAAAGGAACTGCCTTGGGTATCGGCAAGTTCGGCTTTCAGTTGGCAATTGGGCCACATAGTTGTGTGCATTTCTCTGAACTCATGGACTGGTACATTTAAGATCTGCACATTCCACTGCATTAAAATTTACTTCAAAAGAAAAAAAAAAAAAGGAGACCACAAACAAACACTGGACTCTAAGGATGCGTATGGTGAAGCATCTGGGGACAAAAAAATAAGGTTGGTGGATGGCTAGAAAGATGGAAAAGTAGAAAAATATGCGATAGAATAAATACAGCAAAATGTTAATTATAGAATTTAGGTGGTGGGTTTGTGGTTATTCACTGCACATTCTTTCAACTTTTCTATGTATCTGAATATTTTTTCATAATAAAGTATTCAGGGGAAAGTAGAGAGATGAGTATGTTATTGAAATAAAGGGATCTAACTACCAGAATTAGAAGTGTTCGTCTCCAGAGCGTGGAAAGAGATGTGAACAGCACCTGGTGGGTTTCATGCAAAACCTTATGATATTATTCAATCTTTAAATTCCGTGTATGATGACTTAAGCTGAGAGGTCCTGCCACATCACCTGAGAGGTGTTGGACAAGGAATCCAGGAAAGGCTGTCCCCTTGCCCCGAACAAAACCAAGGTCCTAGTCCCCAGCAGCACTGCGCAAGGACCCTCTCTCGCCCTCGACAGGAGAAAGTTGAGGGTGGAGGCAGGGCATCCAGATCAAAGGAAATGGGGAATTAGAAATGAGAAGTGTGGGACACAGAGATCAGAACTGCCTAGTCAGTTCAGAGGAGGGGACTAGGTCCATCTGGAGCCCTCCAGGGGATGGGCAAAGGCTGGGGACAGAGACAGGGAGGTGCCCGAGCAGCCCATTGGGGTGCTGAGAGAGCTTCCTGCTGGAGAGGTCCAGAATCCGGGGAGCTAGGATGAAAGACAACCAGGCACCTCTGGCTGGAAGGTGCCCACCCCCAGTGACAGTGAATGGCACCAAGCAGGGATGCCCAGGGCTCTGGCACAGAGCCGGCAGCTGCCACTGTGGAGGTTTTTATGCTAATGTCACTTGTCAAACCGTCAGCTCTCGGGGCAGCTGGACCTGTCAGGGAAGCAGCCAGGTTCCCTGGGGTTTGCTTCCCTTGAGCCTCTCCCAGGCTCTCAGAGGTGTCCAGTGGGAGCTCAGAGCTGACTTTCCAGCAGGACTGGAGGGCTGGGGGTGGGAAGATGCTGGTGGAGGCCCTGGGGGCTGCAAAAGGGAAAAGAGAGCGGTGCCCACCTCCAAGGGCTTCATTCCAGGAAGTTCCATCCTCCTCTAAAATCCCACCCGTTCAAAAGTGGGACCTCAGTAGCTAGAATGGATGGTACAAGTGGGTTTTCCTGGTCTCTTGCAAACCATTGACTCTAGAAAAGTAACTGATACAGTGGGATTGGTTCATTCTGAGGGCTGTGAGGAAAGGATCTGGTCTAGGTCTCTCTCTGGCTCATGTAATGGACTGGGCCTTTTCTCTGTGTCTCACCCTTATCTTCCTTCTATGTGAGTCCATGTGTCCATACCTCCCTCTTCTCCAAAGACACCTGTTGCATTACTGTGCTCAGGCTGCATGTCAAAATACCACGGACTACATGGTTTAAAAAACAGAGATGTAGTCAGCTTTCTAGTCCTATAATAAGGGGCTGGGGACTTAGCACAGTGGTTTAAGCACTTGCCTTGCAAGCACAAGGGCCTGAGTTCAATCCCCAGCACCAAAAAAAGAAAAGAAAAGAAAAAAAAAAAGATCTAGTCATATAATAAAATACCTGAAATAATTAACTTACAAAAAGAGAAAAGGTTCATTTTGGTTCAGTTTTGAAGATGGCAATGGTAGACTGTGGTAGAGCAAACAGCTCACCTCATTAGCTAGGAAGGAAGTGAAAGAGAAGAAAAGAAAGAGGTTGGGAGTCCACACTGTCCTCTGAGAGCATGTCTCCCTGTGACCCAGATACCATCTATCCCATGAGGCCCAATTTCTAAAGGCCCACAATACCTCCCAATGGTACCACCCTGGAGAGTAAGCCTTTAACACATAAACCTTTAAGAGACATTCACCAACCAAAATGGAGCCAAAAGGAGTGGAGAATTCATTCTAGATCATTTAGTCCAGCTTCTACGGCCCTTCCTGGGGTAGCAGGGAGAGCATGGTGCATAGGAGACAGAGACCTGGGTCCTAGTTCTGGTTCTGTCACTCTTGCAGCAGTGAGTGCAGATGGCAGTGGCTCTGACCCACTCGTCTGTAGAACCAACTACTTCTCATGCGCAGGCCCCCTGTTCGATTGCACAGAGATGATCTGCTGGGCCTTCTAGTAAGGTGGAGGGGCCTCCTTTAGCTCTTCGGGCCTGTGAATGTTCTGCAGGTGTCTAGGGAAGATGCCAGGAAGGAGACGTGATCTCCCACAAGTTAGTACCAGTGACCTTGGTTCCTGGAAATGACTTTCAGATCCAAGGGGCAGGCAAAACCTGTGGGGAATCTGCTTTCTTCAGGAAGACTTGGTGGCCCAGGAAAGTGCTCAACTTGGAGCCTGGTGCCATTAGTAGTCCCCAGCTCTGTTCTCTGTCAGGAGTCCTGTGACCTGGAGTAAGGACTCTTCACATGAGTCGGTTTTTCCTTCAATGAGACAAGTCTCATTCATCCTGAGAACTCAAGCTTCTAAATGCAGAGCACACTGCTACCCTCTAGGGTGCTGCCCCACCCATGTCCCACCCCAGGGAGCTGGTCGGCATGCCCAGCAAGCGGAGCCCTCCAGAGTGCCTGATGGGTACAAATATGGGCTTGCTCATTACCGCCCCACTGTCCTCCAGGCATCCCGAGATGTGTGGGGAGGTTTCCTGTAATTGGTTTATAGACGGTTCACTCAGCATTGTGTCTGACCATAAAATATACTCACTTAATAGTCTCCAAGGAGCTGCGCGGCCTTCCAGGCTATAATTCCAAGCCCCAGCCCCTCCTGCCTGGGCTGACACCTTGTTTGGTGAATCTGCTCTGATTTTGATCTTAAATCTGTCCTAAATGCCTCAGAGCTGTAGCCTCTGGGAGCGGGCAGGAGCAGGAGAGGAGGATGGTTGCTGAGAATTATGACTCAGGCCCATTAGGAAGGGATGACCGCTCAGCACCGCCCCCTCTAAATCACCCCTGGGACACTGCTGCTGCATTGCAGTGGGGATGCAGGCTGGCAGACAGAAAGCAGCCAGGAGAGTAAAAACATGGGGGCTCCCTCACCTTCTCTCAGCCTGGCCCAGCACAGTCTTCCTCCCTCCCTTTGTGGGACTCAGAAAAGTCAATCCTCAGGTGCAGTGTGCTTATGCGACAGGAAGCTCAGGGGTGAGAAGTGCAAGGATCACAGTCCTTCTGGACAAGGGTCAGAGTTTCCCGGATGCTCCTCTGTGACCTCACCTTCTGTGGTCTGGGAAAAGGGGAGGCAAAGAGAGATAGAGAAGTGGATGAGCTGCTGACTCCCTGTGGGGGTTATGTCTAGATGTCCCCTCAAAGCCACATGCACTCCTAGGCAGGAGTTTTGAAGGGCAGTTGACTCATGAGAGTGCTAAAGCTAAACGTGTTGTTGGGAGGTGGGAATAGGTCAGAAGAGGCAGGTCATTGTGGAGTGACCTGGTAGGGTGTATCTCTCTTCCAAATTCTGTACTGGCTGCCATGACATAAGCAGCATTTCCTCTGCTAGGCCCTTCTACCATATCTTCCTGCCTTGGAGCCAGCTGACCATGGACTGAAACCTCTAAAAATGTAAGCCAAAGTAAACCTCTCCTCCTTCAATTTGTGAGTGTTGGGAATTGTGTCCCAATGGCAAGAAAGTGATCAAGACATTCCCTCCCCAGCAAACTAGGCCAACAAGCTCTTAGCCAGATGCGAGGTCTTTGATCACATGTATTTTCAGAATACAGAACAGATATACACTCCGGAGACTGTTCTTCACACGCCAACCTTTACTTTCACATCCCTACTCCATGCAACCCTCCCCACTCCTCCTTGGAGAATGGGTCCATCCAGTCTTTCTTGTTTTGGGGGGGTCAGCCTTTGGGTCAGCTGACAGTTTAGTGCAGCAACCAAGGCCTTGAGCCCAGAAGTGAAATAGTATGGATCTGAATCTAGATTCCATCGTTTGCTCTGAGACTTTGCACAAGGCATCTCACCTCTCTGTGCCTCAGTTTCCATAGCAATAAAGTACAGGAGAGAGCTCAGGCTTCCTAAGATGACTGAGAATTATACACACACAGAAATCTCTGAGCAGGAGCTGGTATACAGTAAGAAATCCATCAATGCCAGCTTCTGCTCTCATTCCATTCGTATTACCTGGGGAGGACTGAGGGTGGAGAGGGGTTTCAGAAGTATGCTGAATGTGATTCTTATGTGTTCAAAGCCTGGAAAGAAGTGAGCAAATGAATGGATGAATGAATATCACTGAGCATGACAGTGAGTAGGATGCAAAGACCCCCAAAATATGGCTCTTGCCTGACAGTACTTACACTCTGATTGGGAGCCAGGAGACCCATCACAGAGATAATGTTTCTTGGCCCAGGTCAAAGGCAACTGTGAGCACTAGGTGTGCTGAGAAAGAAGGAGCCACGTATGTGAGATTAGGAAGGGCGCGGAGGTCTCCTTCCTAGCACCTCAACCCTGCAGAGAGTGCTGAGGGCCACTGATGTCCCAAAGTGTTCCCACGTTAAAGAGTAGGATACCACAATTCAATGGATTTACTCTAAATTAATCCTCTAAACTTCAACTTATATAGTCAAGATTTCTTAGGACACTTTTGTCTTGGGTATCAGCCAAAAGATCCTTTAGTGTTAGAGGCTAAGCACTGCAGGAGTCACAAAGCCAAGATCTATCTGTTTATTTATTTATTATTAGCTCTGGAGAGGCTTTAGAAAGCAAGTAACACTACTCAGTTTTCTAGAAAGGAAAACCAAAGCTCAGAGAGATGAAACGGCTTTCCTAAATTTGCCAAGCCTCTCACCCAACTGTGTTCCTTTATACCTTGTCACGGGTCCCTAGTCTCATCATTTATGAGAGGAACGTGGGTAATTTTCCTAGTCTGGAGTGGAATTAGAAGAGCTACCCCTTGGATGGATAAAATAGCTCATGCGAGGCCACACTACAGGTCAGAGGCAGAACCAGCCCAGCCTGGGTTCTGACCACGCCCCACTGATCCTGCTGTAGGGAAACCAGATCCCAGGTGCCTGAAGCCCCAGAACGAGCAGATCGGGTGGGAGTATAGGCAGATGCTCCTGCGGGACAACGGGAGCCCCAGCACCCTGCAGGGAAGCCAGCCTTGCAGGGTCCTCAGCTGCCTGAGACAAGCCCTGAGTGCAGAGAGCTCCCAGACAGCACCGAGAGGATTTTCATAAACACGACTGTCTGTGTCTGGGCAGCCATGTGGAAAGTTGCAATATAACCCACTGATGTCATGTGGCAGGGGAAACAAGATTTCCAGAGACAGCTGCGCTGCTCTTTCCAACCTCTGCGTGGAGCAGAATCCTAGACAGGCTTCTGAAAGAAAGGGAAGGGGAGAAAAACCCAGCAACAAACTGCAAAACAAAACCCAGGTTCCGAGGTCTGGAGGGAGGGTGGGGCAGAAGTCAGCAAGCCCACAGGAGGAGCGTGCTGGGCTGGGCTCCCCGGGCAGGTCGCACCCCTACCGTGTCCACTCTACTGCGGGGTCGGGGCACTCTGAGCAGGGCACAGGGAGCCTGTGCTGGAGGAGCTGGCAGCCTTTGGCACTTTGCTGGGCTCCTCTTACCCATTCAGGATTCCAGATTTCAGATTTCTGCAGCCCATGTTACCTGCTGCTCTGGGGCTCCCACCTACAGTCCCAGTAAATCCACTCTGCTGTAGTTCAAGCGGAGTCCTGGTGCCCCAAAGGAGCATGCCCTGCAGCAGAGGGGGTGGCCGGGGGTGACCTTCACCTTGGCTGTGGTATCCTGTGGGAGGTCATCTTCCTCCCTGGCCTGCTGTGGCTGCTGCAGCTGGGCTGCAGGTAACTCGTTCTTTCAATGGGGAGGAGGGGAATATACAATATTTAAAGGTCCTTTTAGCTCCCGAAGTCTATTGCCTTATGAGTGTTTATAGATAAGGAGCAGTAGGATAGTGCAGGTTACATAAAGGATATTTTATGACTTTACTAATGTATTTTGGAATTTTTTTTTAAATTATAAAACTCATCACTCTAATTCCAGAAAACTTGCAAATCAAGAGGGAGCATTTAAAATCCAATAGCTGCTTCCCAAATAACCTAGAGCTCATCTCCACTAACCTGTGGGGGTTTTGTATTGTTGTTTTATTAATTATTTTTAATTGCACATATTTAAGGGTCTGTTAACCCTTGGGGATGTGTTAAGTCTCTAGTCTTCGCCTATCTATACTTTTTAAATTATAGCCTGTCCTTCAAACACTTTGGGATGCATTGTAAATATCCTTCCATCAATATTCTTTTACAAAACAGCATTTTATATGTATAATTTTTTCTCATGATTTTTAATACTCAAGCAAATCACAAACAAAGAAATAAAAATGGTCAATAAACATGAAAACATTCCGCCTTAAAAAGAATCAAAGACAAAGAATGAGATGTTATTTTCATATATTGGATTTACTGGCAAAAACTAGTGTGTTACCTTAATGAAGAAATAGAATCTTTTGCCTGACAGAAGGGTGAAATCTATACAGTTTTATGTAGCAAAATATAAACTATGTATAACTGTGCACTTAGTAGTTCTAAGAATTTACTCTACGAGAATAATCATCAAAGTAGGAAAAGATAGACTTGTACAAGAATGTTTGTTGAAGCATTATTTACAATAGCAAAATTTCAGTGACAACCTGTCAGTCAATGAGAATAGTCAAGAAAAGCATGAGACATACAAACAGCAAAATAGTATGCAATCATTAAAAATGATAATGTAGCTCTACACTTATTGACTTGGAAAGATGTCTTTGACATTTTGTGGAGTGAAAAGAGAAAAAAACATCAGATAACAGAACAGCATGTGAAGTCTGAGCCCATTTATGTAAAGTCGTATACACAAATCTGCATGTGTCTTACAGAACGAAATGCCTGAAGCATTGTTGGCTTCAGATAGGAGGGGCTTAAAGGTTGCAATCTGGTTAGAAGGGAGGGGGACCAGGATTGGGTTCTCACTTTGAAGCTGCCTGTGCTAACCAACCGTCAGATTCCCCTCCTTAGAATGTATATTCATTTTGGATGACGGGAGGGACACGGATGGAGATCAGGAATCCCTCCATCTGCCAACAGGTGCTGAATAAAATGTTAACAGTGATTATCTCATATAGGTGGGATTTGGAGTGTTTTAATGATTGCTTTGAATTTCTGGGGCTTATAGAAACATTTTACAAAATTATTCTGTAATATTTGTTGTTGGGGAAGGCTCCCAAGTGCTGTGGGGCTGTTTTCAGTTTTTTTCTTTATAGTCTGATAGCTTGGATTTCCGCATCTTGTCCATCAACCACTATGATCTGGTGCACTTTCCTTGCCTTGAAGGTCCCCTTTCTCCCAGAACTTGCCAGGGTTGGGGTATCTAGGCAGGTGCAACCCATGGAAAGGTCCTACCTGCAAGGCACTCCCACACCAACCTTCCCCGCTAGTCAAAGAATGGGGTACAAAATGTTTCTTCCTAGGCTGCCTCCGGGATGTTTCTGGGTTTCAGTCCTTTGCCACCCTCTTCCCACATTTGCCCCTTGGGTTCTGACTCTGCCTCCAAGCTCCCATCAGACACAGAAATCCCTGACACCTGCTCGGCTCCTAATCTCAGCCCCGTTAATCCAGCAATACCCCACCTGGCATTTGAAGTTATTTTCTCTTTCATCTCTAACTTGGCTGCTCTAGTTTCAGGTCACCTCCACCGCATTAGGCGTGATTCTGTTTTATCTCACTCGATTCAACTATTCAAAAGACATTTGCGGAGAGGTCATCATGGGCTGGGTCTTGTGGACATAGAAACCTCCAGTCTGGGTCTTTATCCTGGAGGGGAGCTCATCCTGCCAGAGACAGGAGGATGGCTACTGTGAAGGTAGCTGACACCGAAGGTTTGTTACTGCCAGGCACTGTTTTAAATACTTCGCATGTATTGTCTTATTTAACCCTATTACCCTGTATGTGACTGTTATTATTATAATACCCATTTGAATAACTAGAAAACTGAAGTGTAGAGAATAACATTTTCAAAAGTGACAGAGAAGTGAATGGCAGATCAGGAATTGGAACCCAGGTAATCAGTTCTGACACTGTTCTATGAAAAATACAGAACCACCTGCCGAGCCCTGTGATAAATATTTATACAAAGAGCTGTGGAAGTTCCGCAGAGTGTGTTCTGAGTTCCTCCGGTCAGATTCATAGCATCTTGCATGAGACCCAGACACACGTCTAACTTCCTTTGTGCTACTCACCTGTCCAACTGATGGCCTCTGTCCCCTGGCTGGGCTGGCCCAGATGCTGCTCACGCCACCTCAGAGCCAGCAGATGAAGTATCTGGTCCCCGCTCCAGGGACTGGGGTGCACCAAGGCACAACTGGCACCGGAGTGGTTCCACTTGGCCTTGGGCTTCCTCCCCACCCTCCATGAGCCTCCTGGTTGGAGCAAGAACTGATGATCATCCCCCTTCACCCTTCAGCTTCCTTAGGTAGCCATGCTTTCTGCAGTAAAAGTGTTCCAAAAAAGCTTTGTCTAAACTAAGAGTTTGTAAATCCAATCCCATTTAGAATACATTGAAATTGTCAGCTAACGACACAATAGCATTAACTAGCATTGAGTACTTCCTAGCTACCAGAAACTTTGCTTGTAATAATCATTAAATTGTTAGAACACCTCTCCAAGGTGTGTACCATTTTCATTATTCCCACATAACCAATGAAGAAGTTAAGCTCAGAGAAGTTAACAAACTTGCAGAAGGTCACACAAGGAGCAGAGCTGACTCCTGGACCATAACTCAGTCCAAAATCATCACCCTGGTCTGTATTTCAAAGGGGCATTCAGTGAATTTTTAAGCAAATAGTTTTCTAGAGATGCAGATGTTCTAAACTCCAGTTCACAGTCTGTCCAAGGAGGATAGACTTCATCTTCTTAGCTCAATTTTCAGCCTCGAGCTGGGAGGAGAAATCTGATGCCTGCTGGATGTGCCTAGTCCAAGAAAGATTAAGGGTGTTCGCAAATGTCCCCCAGAAAGAGGCGCTTCAGAGCTGCCCCCTACTCCATCTGTGAGCAAGCAAGCCAGGTCATGCACACGTAGGCACAGCCTTGAGCTCTTGCACACGCACCTGCGTGTACACACATGCCTTCCTGGTCTAGCCCAGAACTGTCACCTTTGACTAGGGCAGCTGCTTGGGCCCACAAGACTGAGTGCTGAGGAGCCTGGGCAATGGCAAGACAGGGAGCTGAAGAAAGCAGCTAATACTATATCTATGATATGCAGCTTTGGTCATAATAAACACTGCAGCTGAATATTCCCATGGGGCCTTCCTAATGGAGGAGATGGATACACTCCAGAGCAACTCCAGGGGTTTTACACGCAGCTCTGACTAAATGCCCTATAAAATCAATCCCGACTTTTCACCAGTTGTGACAGGGTGTTCTAATATTAATCCAGTCTCCTTGTCAGTCAGCGCCCCCCTCCAACAGAGGCTTTAATGATCTGTAGCCAGGCATAATAAACGCTACACATTCAAGCGAAGATGTTGGGTCCCTGAGCCCCTACCCTCGCCCTGGCCACTTGAAAGGTCAAGAGGGACAAAGGGACCCTCCCAGCGCCTTGAACCATCTTTTCCTCTCCCTGTGGCTGCTGCCCATCCAGGCAGACCCCCTGGGTGCTCAATGCTCCCCACTGCCCCTTTCCATGATATGATGATGCGGCATCTTACTTCTGTATGGGCATTTCCTCTGGCCTTCTGACAGCTTCCTTCTCTCTAGGGGAAGGCCGAGTCTGGATGGAGAATCCCAGCGCCAGAGGAAGAAGCAGAGGCCCTGGGGAGCCAGCCTCTGCTCCTCTTAGCTCCCCCAAACCAGGCTGCCCAGACTTCCTCTGCTTCTGTCTTGCTTCCTGCTACTCTGAGCCTTTCCCTGGGTCTGCCAGTCCCCTAGAGGCTCCAGCAAGTGGGATCCTTGGGACTAGGACAGAGAGGCAGGCGGTGGAGGCAAGGCCCGAGGTGAGACCTAATGGGAGGAAATTTATGGGAGGATGAGGAGCCTCATCCTTCTACCAGATACCTCCGAGGAGTCTTCAAGGGTTGGTAGGGGCCAGTCGCAGGCTCTGGGAAGGCTCCTGGAGCTTCTCTCTGTACAGGAAGCTGGCTAGGAGGCTGCACTATCAGCTGTCAGCAGCTTCTGCCTGAACCTCCCAGCAAACTCCCTAGGGCAACAGCAAACTCAGAGTCTCCAAGTCTGGCCTCTGACTTCAGAAAACAACCCAGCCCGGCTGGAGACATTTAATACAGGGGCAGATTAGCAGGGCCGAGAGCCTCCCTGCCGGAGTCAGCTTCCCTGCCGCAGTGACCGCCCTAGATGCCTGTGTGAAGCTGGGAGGAGAGTCCACTCTTTCAGTAAAGCTTACTCTAATTCTTCACATTACAAACAAACCTATTTTCCTTCAGAAAAATAAAGACAATATAAAAAAGTAGAAGGGGTGCCATAACCCGCATCAACCACTGGCAATATTTGAATGTGTTTTCTTCCAATGTTTTATTTTCCTTTAAAGTGTGAATTAGGGCTTTGCCGTTTGACTTGTTCCAGAGACATGAAGATAGGCTTTTGCCTGTAAAAGACCCCTGCATGGAGAAGGGAGAGATTCTAGCTCATGATTTACTGGGGTATCAGGGCACCTTCCCTAATGTTTGGGCCTCCATTTGCTCAACTACAAAAAGATGATAATGGTACTGATGTCATTGTGAATGTGAGGATTTCTATAGTCAAAGTATTTAGAAACTGTGGCTGGCCCTTAGTAAACATGAAATACACGCAGTATCACCATCACTGGTAACATTATATAATAATCTGTTCTATCTTCCCCACAAGGAATGGGGTGTAACAACTGCTCCCTTTTCCCCGGCAGGGCTGGCTTCCCTACAAGTAGCCTAAGCACTTAGCGGTGTAACAGGTGGGCAGGAAAGGGTGTCACTCTGGGAAGACGGAGCGCTAAGCATTACCAACCCAGGACCCTGTTTGGAAAGAAGGATGCTTGTCTAGCTCCCTGCTGCACAGCAAGTGTCTCCTCCTTCTCTCCCTTGCCCCTATAGAGATCATGGATCCAACACCTGCCTCTTTTCCTCTGAGCCAGCCCAGGCTGCAGATTGCTCCTAAAATGGCAGTCCAGTGGGCTCCTTCTATAAACAAGATTGTTTTACCAGAGAATGACTGTTTGCCCAGCCTTCACATTGTCCTTAACACTTTTTGACTTAAAGCATCAGAATAGTGCATGAGGTGGTGCCCTTAAGAAGTTAATATTGTACTATCTCAGAGAGCCAGGGCCAAGTGACATTTTTGCAATGCTGATGCCTGATCTCCTCTGGGACCTGCCTAATTTTTCTCATTTGTCAGCTGGGGACTTATTCCCAAATGCCTGACAGTGACTGACCCAGCCTGAGCTGTCCCTGGGACCACGGACTGGAGGCAGGTGGTTGGGTAGGCCTCCTCTAAGCAGCGGCACGTCCAGGCGGCAGTAACTATGCATTTTTTATAGAGTGAGTGAGTTAATGGGCATGTAAAACATACACAACTTGTCAGCCCGTTAGCTGCTGCCATAGCCACAGCGGCTCTCCCGCCTCGGGCTCAACTAAATTGCTCATCCGCTTGCTCCTCTCTCTTTACTTCATTGTATTTTTTTCTTAAAGTCCCTGTCTCTCCCCTCACCTGCACCTCCTTCCCTCCCCACAGCTAAAGGGTTCCAGAGAACATGGTTATTTATTTATTTTTAATTATTTTCCTGGGAAGTCACATCCAGAGAGGTCTGTGCCATGAAGACTCATCTGCCTTTGGTGAGTTAATGCTTTGTCCTCTGTCTCCTCCCAGGAAGCCAGGGTTCAAGGACAGCGGCAGCCCAGAGAGCCGTTACTCAAGGAAAGAGGAGGCATATCACTTGAGAGCATTTGCGAAGTGCGGACGTCAGTGTGTGAGTGGATACACCCTGATGCGAGCACCCATGCTCAGCGTCCTGGGCTGGCAGGGACTCTGCTAGTGTGCACCCACTCCTAACAGCACCCACAGCTGCACACATATCCCCGAGCCCCATGTCTACACGCACACACTACCAGCAGTCATGGTGAGTCTTCCAATGTACAAACAGCCTCATTAAATCACATTCAGAATGGGTGCTCCTGAATATTTACACTCAAAGGAGCTCACGGCTGCACACTTACCCCAGAATATATCCCTCTCTGTATTCCCTTAAGATGCATTCTCAAGTCTGCAAGCACACGTCTCCTACTTACACACTCTCAGTGGCGTAGCTCTTTATGCTCACCACACTTGCACACCCTGTACAGTCCACATCTGCATTCACTCCCTTCAGATACCACATCCCCAAAAGACCATTATTTGGGTACATTCCCATGTACATGCACCTTGAGTAATAATGTTAACAATCACAATCCTACACGTACCCTCAAAACTGTCCATTACTACATGCACACCCCTATTTACACACACCAACAACCAAAGCCTGCCGGCATACTTCCAATGGGTATGCACACCTATGAGGCCATAGCTGCATGTACATACTCCAGATAAACTAGGCCTCAACCAGTCATGTTTGCGATGCACACTCCTGCATACACAAACACCCGTAGGCATGGGCAGCCCATGTCTGCATGTTCGGCTTCCATGTACACGCCCCCTGTTCATATCCCCAGGTCCCTACATCTGTTACACACACAAACTATCACTTCCACCAGCCTCTCTGTGAGCAGTTTTTTAAATTCAGGCTCAAATTGTTTCTAGACACTCATGTATACCCGTGATATCCCATTATACATGTCTATATCCCTTGTGCACGAACTCTTAATCCCTTCTTTTTATGTAAGGCAATGTCAGTATCCCATAATACTTTATCTGCATATTCACACCATATACGCCTAGACAAGATCCCAATCTGACTGCATGATCATAATTCAACATCTTCCCATCTGTACGCACAACTCAAATGAGCACATCGAAGCCCTATTCTACAGGTTCTTGCATATATGCCCTGCAATAGTTCCATATCTGCTTGCACGCACCCTAATGCAGAGACATAGATCCACACCGGCCATCTCCACAAGTAAACACAGCCATATACCATACCTGCTAGCACCCCGTGGCTGTATGAAATTCAGCTTAATTAAACTTAACAATTTAATTAACCCTAAACTATTAGATCCTTACCAAGTATCAAGGCCTGTGCCAAGTGCTAGAAATAAGCAGATGAAGAAGAGCATTTGCACTCAAGAAGTTCCCCATCTCAGAAGAGAAATGGACAAGAAGGTGGTGAACAACAGAGCATGTGGGACTCAGTAACAGGAGGAGGCACAGTCAGACACAACCTTCAGAGCTCCAGACCTCCTGGAACGCTCCACATACACATATTAGATGCGCAAATGCTCACAGTCCAGTCACCTTCCTATGTATCCCCACTCTGCTCAAATGCCACAATTTTAACTGTGACCCATGGTGGCTGACAGTATCCCCCATCAGGCTCCTCCTCAGGTACCTCCTGAGCCACCCCGAGGGCAGGACTTTCACCCTTGCCCACTGTCGCTGCTTGGATGGCATCTCCTCTCTCAGGCTGCACACTGAGTACCTAGTTCAGCAGAAACAGGCCCTCGGGGGCATGAGTGGTCTTCCCATAGCAGCGCAGTGCCATCCTCAGCCTGACCTCACCCCAGCCCTAGGTCTCGCAGGTAACCTACTTTTCTTTGCCTCCTGCAGAGGTTGCTGTTGCCATAAAAGGTCCAAGGGCTCTTTTCTGCTCACTTCTCCTTGTTTGGGTGGTTGGTGCTAGTGGTTCTCTGACAAGGTTATTTTCAAAAGCAAATCCAATTCCACTCTGAATTCCCGATACTTTAATGTCCATAGGAGCAAACTGTGGCTTGCAGGACAAATGTGGGCAACCATGTATGTTTGTAAAGAAGGTTTTATTGGAATTTACAGGCACAGTCATCTTTCTTATATATTACCTATGGCTAGTTTCACAATGTAGTGACAGAGTTCAGTAATTAGAACTGATGAGACTATAAATATTTAGTATCTGTTCTTTATAGTAAAAAGCTTGCCAACCCTGTGCAAGACCCACTGGCCAAAACAACATCGTATACTTTAAGAGGTAAATAGAGAAACAGGGTTCTCAGAAGCTGAAGAGAGAAAAAATAAGAGAATTCAAACCATGACTTTAATCAATCCCACAACTATCGATTAAATACCTCTCCCACTTGCCAGAACTCTGTTAGGGACTGATGTATGCAGTCTGTGGCCAGAGACTAACCCACAGGTTGCATAAGCCACTGTATAGTGAGAATTATGTAAGTACTGAGAAGGAGAAAATGGGGATTGTTGGCGTCAGGAAAAGAAACTTGATGTACTTTCACAGTTGAACTCAACGGTGTGAAGGAACGACATGGTAGAGGGATTGAACATGCTCCCTGGATACTCCAGGGTAAGACCCAGAACAAATAAATCCCAGAACAAGTAAGTCCCAGGTCTTCCAGGGGCTCCTGGTATAATGTAAAGATAAGCTTTCTACCCTTAGTGCTGCCTTCCAGCAGACTCTGCTCCACAGGAGGCTGTGGGCTCCCTACTCCCAAGAAAGGAACATCATTATTAGGGACGAATAGAGGGAACCAATGTTTGATGTTGGCCTTCATGACCTCTGAGGTCCTTCCATCTCCAAAGACTCATGACTCCTGAGTGAAGCTCGCTAGCATCTCTCAAGATGGCAAATATGCTGAGCAGAAATAAATAGCCAGGCTGATCTTACTAACGTCCCTTCTGCCTTCCTAACATCCCCCGCTCCCCTCTGGTAGATGTAAGTGATGACTTCTCCTGACCTAGCTCTTTGGTGGCCATGAACAACATCTTTATAGAGTTCCATGCGGATGTCCACCATTCCTTTGATCACTATGATTCAGGCAGTAAATCCTACTGGCCTTGAGAGTAAGTTTCCATGCCAGCTGGCTCCTGAAAGACCCTCAGACCCCCCCACCCCTTTTCACTTTAGACATCAGCCTGCTCCCCTTGCTCTCTCCTCCCAACTCCACACTTTTCCATCCCTGAGTTTCCTTCCGGCCCCTCTGTTCTCCATCTCCTCACCCACAGGGTATTGCCCGCTCCTGCCTTGCAAAGTGTTCCAAGGGCATCAGCGCTCTGCCTCACCCTTACTCTAGGGACCTCAGTGTCCACTCTGTGCTCACACCGTGGTGCCAGAGCTCCCAGCCCTGGATAACAAGGATGCAGAAGAAAGCAAATGAAAGAAGCTGATGGGAAGAAGGAAGTCAAGACCTGAGGGGGGAAAAAAAGGCAAAACAAAACTCAAGGCAGACCCAGGGGCAAGTGGGGAGAGCCTTAAGAACTCTGTGTTGAAACAGTCTGATAATTAAATGAACAGTGTTCGGTGGGGAAGCCCACCTTTCAAAATCCCTGCTGGTGGTGAGGCATATAAAAACTTGAATAGCAAATATTTACTTGGAATTAACACAGAGCAGATCCCATCAAGCAACCCTGGAGCTGTTTCCGGAGTCTTACCTTAATATCTTGTGTGGCATGAAGGCTCAGGTGGGCACTAGACCTGGTATAATATGCTAAACAAATCTAATGGTGTGCTTTATTTCCCCCCTCAGCAGAACTCTTAATTGTGTATCTTGCAAATACACAGAGAAAATGGATTAGCCACAGCATCTGTTTGCTGCTAAACCAGCACCCTTGCAAGAAACATTTGCGAGGAGACCGTGATGGTCCCACCACTACCACCAGGCAAGGGATTCCCCAAGAGTCCAGGAAGAGTGCGAGTAGGGGCGGTTGCAAGACTGGAATGTCCAGTCAGACGTGGGCTTCCTGGCCCCCACAGGGAGAGGCATGATATGGGTAGACGAGCTCTTTGAAAACCTTCTCTAGGAGTCGGGGACTTAGCTCAGTGGTAGAGCACTTGCCTAGCAAGCACAAGGCCCTGAGTTTGATCCCCAGCACTGCCCCAGCTGCCCCCCCAAAGAAAACCTTCTCTGCTAAGGCCACCTCTCCTTGTCCATCCTTGCAGAGTGAGACCTAAAACATTCACCTGGGCTAAATGCAGTACACGGTCCAGAGGGGCGACTCACTACTGCACCCTTCCTCCTAGCAAACTTTGGAAGCTCCCACGTGTAGGCTTAACCGTCATCTAGTGGAGTCCAGAAAGGCCAAGACTCGCCAGGGAAGAGCAGTCAGGAAAGTTCAGAACTTGAGGCTTTAGCTGGGGAAGGCAGACCCTGGAGACCAAGAGCTGTCATAAGGATGTGGGCAACGGCAGGGGGACTGTGCAGAAAAGAAATGCACTGCAGATGAATAGCGGACTGGCCCAAGCCAGACACTGACGTGGGGCATAGGTGTCTCTGAGACCACAGTCCACTGAACACGGGTCAGAGATGCCAGTGTGCGTGTGTGCATGCTTGCATGTGTTTGCACGCATGGCTATCAGCACTTTTACACTGAGGCCCTCATGCCTAGATATAAAGATCCCTCCCCTGCCTTTGGCCCTTTTGTCTTGGGCAGGAGAATTATCACTCAGATGTGGAAGTTCCCCTGGTCTAATTATGGCATGTGGGTGTGAGCCCCACTCTACCATTCACTAGCTGCTCCCATAAAGCTTCCAGAGCCTCAGTTTCTTCCTCTGTCTTAACATGTGAAAGGCTAGCATGAAATGTGGAAATTACAAATAACAATGTTGCATTGGAATATATTGAGTGGTCATTTTACTTGTAAAGGGTTTTGGGTTTTACTTCTTCAAGGGTTGTTGGAAGGATAATCACTGAAATTCATGGAACTGGCTTATAAGCTGGAAAGTACAATAATAGTACTAACAATAATAACATTTATGGAGCTCTTGCTGTGCGCAAGGAGCCTTCTAGATGTTTTACATGCATTATCTCATGCAGCCCTGACAATAATCCTATCCTACAGGTGCTGTTGGTGTCCTGATTATTCATACGAGGACACAGAGGCACAGAGAGGTTACCCGAATTCCAGGAGGCTGGGCAACTAATAAGTGGGCAGCGCTAAGACGCAAATCCTGGTGTTTCACAAGTGTTACTAGGTGGAAGTTAGTTTTCTGGACCTGGTAAATCGCAGCAGACAACAGGAAGCAGCAGGTCCACGCCCTGCACAGCATCACAGAACCTGGAGGTCAAGGCAAAGCATTGCCCGGGACAATGTAGCCTAGAAACAAGGCAACGCTGCCTCCCTTGCTCACCAGATGGCGCTGTGCAGCGACTGCTGGAGACACAATTCCATTCCATTCTAGCGCTAGACCCGTCCTGGCAGTAACTGCTCTGCACCAGGCACAGGGGGATGTACGGGTAGAAAAGTGTGCTCCCTGCCCTCATGTAGCTCATAGTCTACCAAGGAAAGGTGACACTACCCAAGGAATTGCCAGCGTGATTAATTTAAAGGGAAAGGGTTAGGTGTATATTGGTGAAGCTGATGCTAACTGCAAAAAACAAAACAAAACAAAACAAAAAAAGATAAACTCCTGAATGTATTATGGGTCAAACTCCAGAATTTCATTCCCACTCTGGAATGCGTGCGTTGGGAAGGACAGTTGTCCCTTTCATTTCTTTCCGGCGCAGGCTAACAGAGGTCTGCCGTCTTCAGCATCCTCCAAGGGGTCCGAGGAATTGCTATCCCATTTGGCCAAAGGTCACCATCCCAGTCTCGCTCTTTTGTAGGCAGGAGTGTGCACTGCACAGAGGTTTGTGCAGAGGTTTGTGCATGGGCAAGCCTAGGAGTAGCATACACCCCTTCCCTCCCATTCTACTGGCTAGACCTCCATTCACATGCCACCACCTAAGTACAAGGGAGAGCTGGGTGCCCAGAAGGAAGATGAAGCAATAAATCTGAACAGGTAGCAAACTGTCACAAATGGGCCAAGGAGAGCTCTGTCCCCTCTGCTTGACATACCTCACTTGGCCAACTTCCCCCTTTCCACCCAGGAAATTGTGTGCCTTTATAAACAGCGGCATATAATATTCAATATTTTTTTTTCCTTTTCTCAGACATATTGTCCCTCTCTGTTGGGAAAGCCCTATAAAAATTGTCACTTATGACATGATTTGTACTAGCAGTTTCCTAGGAAGAAAGGAGATCGCTGGTCATGTACTGGGCAAACCTTGGCAGACAGCAAAGGAGGGCAGAGAGCAAGACGTCGAGGGAGGCCCCCAGAACTGAGACAGGGACAGGCAGTCAGAGCCACAAGTTACCAGCAGAATATTGGCCACTCAGGGACGCCTTGGAATTCCTGGTCAGAGTAACTCCCCAGAGGCCTGTGGAATAGAAGCTCAGATGATTTTATTTAGCTACTGAGAAAAAGGTGGAGGGCTATTAATAAAATCTTGAGGAAACCTGTGAAAATTAATGAAGATTCTAACACAAGGTGCTCCACACATATTCATTAACTCAAAAGCCAAGAGATACTACTTACTATTGTGTACCAGGTTTTGCTCTTCTTAATAGCCCCAGCAAGTAAGAATTGTTACGCCCAGTTGACAGATAAGAAAATCACAGCTTGCAAACAGGAAAGCAGGATTTAGGTTCGGCATGTACTTAACCACTATGCTTTACTGCCTCCAGCCTAAAACCAAGAACGAGTAGAAGAGCAAGAAGACCGTACAGTAGTACAACTGAGGATGGGGCTGGGTGAGGAGAAGGTGCAATTTTAAAGAGGAGCAGGCGTCCTGACACCGGACTGCCTGGAGCAATGGTGGCAGGCACGGAGAGCTAGAGGGCCCTCCAGGTGCCTGTGGGAGGGAGCCTGGTGCTCTAGCTTGCCAGCCTCCCAAGGGAACACGGCAGAACCTGCTGGCCCACACGGTGGCTGCTCCTCTCTGCTGGGGCAGGAGGAAGGGAGCTGTTGGCAATGCCTGACTTGCTAAGCCTCAGGGGAGAAAAACCAGGGAGTTTGTGAGAGCAGCTCCCTAAGGTGCCTCGGGCAGGATGCAGTGCTTTCCAGCCAGGAGTGAAATCAGGAGGAAGCAAATCAAGACCAGATGGAGTTAGTGTTCCAGCAAGCGCATGTGGTTTCAGAAATAAAGGGGAAACGTGGATCGAGGCCAAATCCAGTCCTCAGGGTTCCATAAACCTGCAGCCTCTGGGGAATCACTCAACATAGGATGCTGAGACCGGAAGGCATCTTACAGAGCAGCTGGTCTGTGCTGCTTGCTCTACTGTGGGGGAAACTGAGGCTTGGAGAGAATTAGTGGAAGGCCTGGGACCACATCGCAGATCTCGTGGGTGGTGGGCACCTACTGGATCACCTTCGCTGCCTCCTTTGGCTTCTGCTCTGCTGAGCTCCACTGACTGCAGGGTGGTGCTAAGAGCTTCCGGGGCGCTGAGGTGCAGGTGTCTGCTTGATAGCCTCCCTCTAGCCTCCTGCTCTCTCCCTCCATGCACGGTCCCCCTCCCGGGTGTCTAAGTGTTTCAGTAGCCCTGTGACCCTGGCAAAGTAAAAGAATTTTTTTTGCCTCTCTGCAACTTAACCGCTTTGCCTATAAAATGAGGGGGCACAGGAAAGCCTCTTCGGTCCCTGCGGTGTGCTTGCAATGTGAGGGTAGAGGCCAAGTTTGGAGAAAGCTGCCAAGAGTGCCTTTGTGGGTGGGCAGGTCTCCTCTAACATTGAGAAGGCTCAGAAAAAGGACGCAGATGGAGGCCCACACGTCACCGGTCTACATATTGAAAAGACAAAACTTACGATAAGAAACCATTTGATATAATACATTTATCATCCTCTACAGAGGGAAAGTTCACATGTTGGAAATTCCTATGTTGACCTCCTAGTCCCATGGTCATGGTGTCGGGAGGTGGGGCCTTTGGGAAGTAAGCAGGTCATAAGGCTCGAACTCACAAGTGCCCTTACAAAAGAGGCCCAGCGAGCTACTTCTCTCTCATGTGGGGACACAATGAGGAGCCATCACCTGTGAGCCAGACTCTGTGGACCCTCACCAGAAACTGTGTCTGTTGGCCCCTTAATCTAGGATTTCTCCGTTTCCAGAACCGTGGGAAATACATTTCTGTTGTTTGTAAGTTACCCAATTTACGGTATTCTGTTATAGTAGCCCAAATGGACTAAAGCATCCTCCTACCTTGACAAATACACCTTCATGATAACCAAGTCAAAATAGAAGTGTGAAGCGAACCGTGGGTTTCTTTTAGTATGATTGAAAGCTGGAAAATAACAAATATAAATGAATTTGTTATTGCACATCTTTGGGTGCTGACAATGTTTGGATGAGTAATAAAACTAGGACAAAATAATGCAAAACTATTATATATTTACACCAAATCCTTTATTTAAACAGATTCCCTAATTGTGTTGTCATAATCAAGATGTTTATATGATTTGTTTTCTATTAAAATCAATGCCAACATAGACAACATTTCTTGAGTCATTGTACTTCTTAGATTTTTCGCTAATTTCAATGTGCAGGAGCCTCTCTGCCGAGGCAAATAGAAATAGGAAATGACAACAAAATTCTTAAAGCAACACTTCTGTGTATTCAGAAGTGAGCTTTGAATTTTCCTTATTTTTAAACATTGCAGTGTGGTCATCTATGATAAATTAAAATCTCAGAAAATATAAAATAGTTCATTTTCATTACTATTTCTTATAGCAATACCTAGATCCATAGAATAATTAGGAAGTCTGTATCACACTTTATGGATGTTACATCTACACCTACAGGCAGCCCTCCAGACCCGGAGGTTTGCGTTTCTGGACCCAGCCAAACACAGATCAGAAATTGTGCATCTGTACTGAAGACACACAGGCTTTTTCTTTGTCGTTAGTCCCTAAACAACACAGTATAACAACTATTTGCAGAGCCTTTACATTGCATTAAGTATCACAAGTAATCTAGACATAATTTAAAGCATACGGGACAATATGCATAGGTTATGTACAAATGTGATACAATTTCATGTAAGAGAATTGAGCATCTGTGGATTTTGGTATCCATGGGGGATCCTGAAACCAATTCCTGGCAGATAGCAAGGGAAGGCTACACTCACGAATTTTAGAGCAATATGAGTTGTTTAGCATTGTAAAGTATTTCTCAGTTTTAACATGCAGCTATCGAAAATACCACATTAACTAGTGAGTACCTCTGGAACTACGAATTCGAACACAAAGAAAACAAGAAAATGGATGCTCTGTACTATGGATACTTCATTATCAATGGATCTGTTGCACCCATGCTATCTTAGAAGAAGGAGTTGAGAAGTTAATTAATTGGTCTTACATCTAAGCACTTCCACGGCCTCCACCCCAGGTCCCTGCCACCCACTCTAAAGCATTGTGTCTGTGACATGGGCAGCAGCATAATCCACAAACCTTCATGGCATTCTAGCTCAGCTGCTTTTCAGTGCGAGATGTGGGGCAGGAGACGCGCAGACACATTTCTCGGGGGCCTGAGCAGTATATGTCATGAAAGGAGACGTTCACGGGAGTGGATCCCTCCGGGCCGGTGGTGGCTCTGGAACACAGGCACCCATGTGTTCTTAATAAATTTAACAGCGGGGAGAGTGGAGCTGCGTGGAGCCTTCTACAATGCAGGGCCCAGGCTAAGTTCTTCCTTGCCCAGATAAGGGTGTTATTAGGAAACATTTCCACTTATTCATTAATTTATTGAACAGTTTGCACTCAGTAGAACACAAATATACTATATTTTTTCTAACCACACTTTCTATCACATTCTCTGGAATCTCATGTTAACAACCTCATGGACAGATGCCCTAATTTCTAATCCCTTTCCTGGTCCTGGATCCACTGGCACAGGGAGCAGAGTCATTGTGGGTAACTGGTGGCCTCATCCTTGGGGAGGTCTGTAACGGGCTCAGCCTGGTCCCAGCGGCTGCTGGTGGCTTTGTCCATGTGCTGTTCTCTACACGGGATGTGCACGGTTGTCTTAGGCAGGTGTCCATCTCACCCGTTCCCTCGGCACTGGGGACAATATCGACAAAGGGCAGCCCCGCCTAAGTCTAACCCCAATACCCTAAATGGCTCCTCTTTGTTAAGGGCCATGGAGACAACCCCACAGCTGCCCTTCTGCTATTCCTTGCTCCTTCAGGTCCGTGAAATCTCTAGGTCTCCTTGGTATTCACTGAGAGCTGGGGAGAATTAGGATGCAAGGGACACACCCCATCTTCTTCCCAGACTCAGCGTGCTCCAGTTTGTTCTTTCCTCGGTCTAAGCTGTTTCAATAAGTCACTCTGCCCCTTAGTTCCCATCACTCCTACTCTCACTTTGGAAATCTCCGGGGAAGAAGTGAGCAAAGGACGGAAGCCACGTTCTCCCGAGAACCTGCTCGCTATCCACAACTCTAGGTGAAGCACTGGAGCTTCATTTGGCCTGGGAGTAAGATGTCCATTTTTCTCCTTGCAGGCTCCCCCAGTCTCCATGTATACTTTCCTTAGAGACTTCCTGCCTTCCTCCAGCTTAGGGAAGGGAGAGAGAAATGGTCTCCACTAACGCCATGGTTTCTCCTACCAGCTTCTTCCATACACTGGGATGTTGTACACTAGGGCTTAGTGAGGGAGCAGCCAGATCTGCCTCATTATAAGCCCTGAAGAAGCCCCAGTGGCTAGTGTCTGTCTTTAGGATGCACTTCTCATACTGGTTCACCGCACCCAGCTGTCGATGCCATGCCAAGGCAGCATCCTAATGCATTCCCATGCTTGAAGTACTTCCAGGATCAGTTAGGGTTCGTCCTTCTGGAGGCCACTAGAGCCTCTGCATGGCTAACTCTCCTCTGGGCTCCCCCAGAGCTTTGGACGTACTTTGGGCACACTGAGCTCCTATGCTGTTTGCAGCCTTTGTCCTTGGCATGGCTGTGAGTGCTTAAAGGGCAGGGACTGGAGCTTATATATCTCCATCACCCAGGATGGAGAACAGCATGTGACATCTCTCGGGTTCACAATAAAAGTTTATTGAATGGAGGAATGAATTGAATAAACTTATGAAATAATAAATGAGTCCATTATTGGTTAAAGAAGGAAATGAATAAGTGAGTGAATGACTTAAGGAATGAATGGATGAACCCAGGCCTTTACCCATCCCCCCTTCTGTTTTCGGCTTCCCAGGGTCCTCCTAGGAATCCCATTTGCTGATGTCTCTCAGCTATCTGATTCTGGGAGGGCAGGTGACCCAGCCCACGGTAATGGAACTGTTAGCTCAGGAGGGAACAGCCTCACCGTGTAAAATCACAGGCTATTCTAGTCAAATTAACTAGGTAATACTCTGCATTAGTGTAAAATTCTCCATCAAACCATGAAGACTGGCATTTAAAACATTCAAGGCCCACAAAGGGGAGGAGAGGGCAGAGAAAGCAGGAGAGAGCCATTGCTTTTCCAGGCAAATAATGCTCAAAAGGTTTCCCAGCCCCTGGAAGCAGGAAGGATCCTACCTGAGGGTCTCAAAGTCGGTACCTAATGCTTCTGGCTGGGAAGCTCCTCCCCTGAGCTCCAATTGCCTCACAGGGTCTTTTTTTCAGGAGTCACTGACCCTACCCTGGGCCCTCCTGTGACAGCTCCATGATGCCAAGAGTGTCAGACAGGGAGGAATAACGGAATTTCTCCAGGGCAAACACAGTGTCATTTCCTCATGCCACCCATGCACGTATACCTATGTAAGGAGCTCCCCCCACCACACACACCCCAATTCTAGCCCATCCTCCCTTCCAGAAGGTCCAGTCACCACACATCCCCAGCAGTACCCAGCGGTCCCCCTAGTGGCCCCGTAGTTGAACTGAATAGAGACCATTGCTGAGTCTTGGCTGAATACTGGACAGCACCTTTTTTTCTGTCAGTAACGTGTATTGGACAACTCCTACGGCCAGGTGAAAGGTAGTGGAGGAGGGAACGTCTGGGAGGGGTCACAAGCCTCACACTACAGTGGCTTGTGAGCCTGAAGGACGAGATTGTGTTTTTTAACTTTCTGTGCCCACAGTGGCATCCATTTGATGCTTGGCAAGTGCTACAACAGATACTTTAATTTGGCAATAAAAAGGGAAGTAAGGGAATCATTGATTCAAGGTACCTCCACATACACCCATCAAGCTGGCAGCCACTCATCCCAACCCCTTGGGGCTCCGCCCAGGAGCCCCCACAGGAGGGAAGCCACGGAGGCAGCCTCCCGGGAGACTGTTCCATGCTGAGGCAGCATACCGGCTGCTGTGCCCTGGGGAGCCAGCTCCCTGCATAAACTCAGAGAGACAGACAGATCGTATTACGCACACAACATTCAGGGCCTCGTTTGGAAAAGACGTTGATTCTAAATGGCTGCTTGCCATTGACAGGCCATACCACCAAGGCTAAAACAGACAGTTCTGGGTTACCTGGTTGTATACCTCACCCCACTTTTCGCTGTGTGAGTGCACACAGGTAACCAGGACCCCCTCGCTCACGCCCTGTGTCCAAGCTGATACTGCATTCCAGGCAGCAGACGTGCTTGGCAGAGACCAGATGCCAGCACATCCCTCCCTGTTCCCTGAGGACTGCAGGCCCAGCTGCAGCAGGCAGGCAGCCTTGGGACCCTGCAGTCCCCACCTGGCCCCCACCCCTGGAGCCTGTCGGCACACCTCCCCAGCTCCCGGCCTCCTCCTCCACCCATCCTCCCTCCTCTCCCCTGATGCCTGTGTAGGCAGGAGGCAAAGCGACGCGAATACATTAACATTTCCTTAATTCTATCTGCGCCTCCAAAACTCTGAGTCACAACTGGGTGGGTTTTCGTGCCTGGTGAACTGTCAGCCTCATTCAGAAATGCCATTTTCTACTTTGCTCCTGGATTCACAGGGGACAAGTGGCAGGGCCCATGGGGGCCGGAGATGGCACACGGAGCCCTGACTAGTCCTCAACTGATGACAGGTCAGGGCACAGGTGATTTCTAAGAGGAGAAGTCATATCAAGTTCTGCAAACACCTTAGTACCTTGTCTTCTCATGGTAATTTTCACATTGTGCACAGTGCCTTTACCTACCATATTTTGTCATCCCTATATCCATTTTATCTTTGTGAAAACTGAGGCACAAGGATCTGAAATTCCCTGCCTGGATATCGCACAGCTAATAATGACATAGACAAGGCTAATCCACTTATCTTCTCACTCCTAGTTCACCTCACACCACCTGACCGCTGCTGCCAGAAAACTCCTATGCAAGGTCACCTTTCCCTGAAGTTGGAGAGAGAAGGTCTGAGCGTGTAGCAGGGGTTATACATACAGAAGACCTCGGGTGTGCTTTCCTGGCCAGAAGCGTTTTGGAAAGATGTGGCTCTGGATGTCCTTAGGCAGAGCCAAAGGCACTGTGTCCACTCCGTGCCATGCTATAGGACTGGCTCACTCGGGCACATTTTCCACCTGACCCTAGAATGTGACCTCACACAGGGGTCTGCACATAAGGCCAGCTCCACACTGTCAGGGAGAAGGGAGCGCCAAGTGTCATTGCTAGGATGCCAGCCACAAATGGCTTGCTCGCTTTTGATGCAGATTAATGCTGTGTGCAAGACAGTCTGTTGGGCACTGGGTGGACACAAAGATGAATGTGTGGCCCTTTTCCTCCAGTAAAGCAGTCAGCCACACAAAACACACACGGCAGTTACATCTGAGCCGATGATGATGTGGGAACAGAGATGCAATAGAACTAGAGCAGCCTTGGGACCTGGGGAAGGTGTGGAGGAAGGTAGGTGAGAGGTACTAAGAGGGAAGAGCAGAGGACACCAGAACACAATTGATTTTATTGCCTGTGTGCCTCAGAGACCTAAGAAAACAGGTGTCCCTGCTCCCAGCCACCAGGATGGCCATTGACCTAAGGCTCACATGGCTGCTTTCTCCCAGGATGTGCCAGACCTCTGAAGTCAAAAGCAAGGCCTCAGCCTCCGGCATGAGCATTTGACCCGAGTGGCTGCGCTCAGCTGAGCGCCTGCCTGCTCTGGATTGACAACAGGAAAACAGAGAGCGACACCAGCAGACTTCTGCTTGAACACAGGAATGGTGAGACCTCCACGCTAAGAGTATCGGGGAAGGAGGAAAACAAACACGTGGGTGCACCCAGGACAAAGGAAAGCCAGGACAGTTTTGTTCTCAGAACTCCAAGAGCTCACATAAGGCCAGTCTCCAACCCAGGGCCTGTCTCCAGCCTGCACTGACATCCAGGAATTGACCCAGCAGGTGGGCCCCAGGGCAGGAATTTCACGCATCTAGAGGAGTCTCAACGCAGAGGCATTTCAGAAGTAATGCATTCCAAAAAATAAGAGTAAAGTTTACAAATAACTTGTTCAATTAAATCAATGAATTCTTTTAACTCTAGTATAGCATTCATTCACTTACTTGATGACCATTTACTTCATAAATATTAAGCTCTGACTGTATGCACTGTAATGCTCTTAATAATTGTGCTTCTAAGTATACTTCTAAAAATATTTTTGTTGAGATATAATTCACATGTCACACGTTAACTTGCTTATTCAGTTATGTAACCATTACAAAAAATAATCTTAGAACATTTTTATCACCCCCCCAGAGAGTCCCATGTCCCTTAACTATCACTCCCCTATCTTTCTATCACCCCTCTCTCAGACCTAAGCAACCCCTAACCTACTTTCTATCTCTATAGCGTTGTCTATTCTGAACTATCATGAATAGAATATGTAACATATGGTCTTTCGTGACTGGCTTCTTTCACTTAGCATAATGTTTTCCAGGTTCATGCATGTTGCAGCATATGTAATACTTTACTCTTTTTTAAGGCCAGATAATATCACATTACATGGGGAGAACATGTTTCGTTTATCCATTGGTCAATGGATGGCCTCAGCATGTTCCCAAATGGCAAAGAAAGGGGCCGAGAGCCCACCTCAGGGATTGCACATAACTCAGGCATAGCATATGCACCTGGGAGCTGTATGCACTAGGGGGAAATAAAGTTAATAAAAACAGTTAAAGGCTGCTGACTCTTTCTGCAACAGCCCACATTGCCAGCTTCCCTGCCCTTCCGGGGCCTACAAGCCTGTCTCCCACAGCCTGGGCTCTACCTCACTGAGGTTCCAGGTCCAGACCTTGCTCCATAATGGACATTAACAGACTCATCATTTTTCAAGGCATACCCCTACTGAAGTTCAAGAGCTTCATAAAATTCACATGCGCACACCCCACACCACCCCTCCATTATATTGCATTCCGGTGCCTAGCACTGTTTTCTGCTACTGTTCTTTGTCCCAGTGAGAGACGCTCTCTTCCCTCCTGATTTGTATCATACTCTCTTCTCATCTAAGGAGGACCTGATAAACTTATTTCCCTTAGTGTGCAAAAACCCAACAGCAGCCTACAGTGTCCTGCCTGGAGTTCTTGCTAGTCAAATGTAAGGCTGTCTTAGACCAGCAAGATGGTATTTGAAGCTTTACAAAGCTAGGAAGAAACTCAGACCCTCTAATCTCAATGGGTTTTACAGATGAGGAGCCTGAAGCTCAGGCAAGAAGAGGACTTTTCTCAAGGACACAGAACTGGTTACCAACTGTATCGGTTGGCTATCGCTGCTTAGACATTCACCCCAAAATTTAGTGCCGAAAAGCAACAGCCATCTATTTAGTTCACAGTTTACAGATGGGGAATTCAGGCCCAGCTCAGCTGGGATCACTTACGCAATCTGTGGCCACCTGCAGGTCAGAAAGATGGCTGTGTTTCTGGGGCTGATTGTCAGGCTATGGTGACGACTGGAACACCATTTCGTCCAGCAGGCCAGTCTGGGTAGCAGAAGGGTTCCAACCAATGAAGAGAGCAGCAGGTGGTCTTTTGAGCACCAGGCTTGGAACCGGCCCATCATCACTTCTGTGGCGTTCTATGGTCCAAGCAAGTGGCAGGATAACTCAGATTGAGAGACGATGGAAATAGACTCTATCGCTAGGGAAAAGTCAAGTCGAAAAGTCACATGGCAAAGGATAGAGACACGGGAGACGAGGGATTGTGGCCCTGTTTGGTGTTGCTGAGTCAGGATAGCGATTCAAGTCTCTTGACTCGAAGCAGAAGGCGCTGAGCCCCTTTCTGCTCCCTGACTTCCTTCCCAGCCTCCTCTCTGACTCACTAAAATCAGCTGTGCCGGAAGACAGAAACAAAACCAGCAAATACCAAGGCCTCGTTGGTGTAGAGTCTGGAGAAACAGTAGGAATAGAGCTTTCCTACCTGTGTACCAGCATTCCCCGATAGCCCTCGGCCTCAACTGCCACTTCCTGGAGGGCAGAGTCCCAGAGAACTTCTCCATTTCCCCTCCGCAGACGCTCCGACCCCAGAGCCAGCCCTCTGCATCTATCCCGCGTTACTGTTCCGCTCTACACCGCTCCACAATCCTGGAGGGGGAGACGGCAGCCAATTTTCCAACAGTGAATAAGATAGCCCCTGGAGTCACTTTTGAAACACCACCAATGTGTTATGCCAACTTCTTTTCGGGGGGAGAACAAAAGCTATTTTTCTCTTTTCTTTCCCTGATGGAAAGAATCGAGACCCCCTTTTGAATTCGACTTTCTCCTCTCTGGCATAAAAAAAAAAAATTAAAAACAAATCTGTCAAAATTCCCACCCTGCCTTCCTCGTTACATTTTTTAATTCAGTTGGCTTCGTGTGGGGGAGTCTTCTATTAATAGGTATACTAGGAGGCTTAGCAACTCTGGCGGAGGAGCACCTAGGAGAAAGCGGAGGGGGCTGACGTCGAACCGTGAGCAGGAATCAAACCGGGCTTAATTAGGAAAACATGACTTCCCTATTAACGTGCCTGTCCGTGTGATGCCGCTGCTAGGGGAAAAAAAATGCCATGAAGCTTATTTGTTTTGCAATTACGGATGAAATAAAAAATTACTTGGTCTAATTAGACCTCTTTTACTAAAAGAAGCGTGTAAAATAACCTCAGTTTCATTAACAACTCAAAATGCACTACTCTATGTGCTACATATGTTTAAGTGAAATGTGGAGGGTCAATTTGCTATGTAAATTTCCACAAATTTGGCTAAACTAAAACGATTAACCTAATGTGTATGCAAATTAACTTAATTGATAACGACTTTTCTCCAGGAACTTTAAAAGGGGGGAAAATATATTCCAATTCTAACAATCCTCCGGTGTTCCGTCACCCAATAACAAAATGATATCTTGACAAATTAAAAAGAATATAATGAAATCAGATTAATTAATGCCAAGACCAATTAGCACATGCAAAGAAACAAATCTCACTAATAGACAAATCCAGCAATAATTTAAATGAGATTTTTGAGTTTCCTTATTTGTCAATGTATGTGTATGTGTGTGCATGTGCGTGTGTGTGTGTGTGTGTGCTACGCCCATAATTCCATTTTTAGACTGTCCCCTTTTATTTAGGCTCTAGAATGCTAGAGCTGAATAGACCCTGTAATCTGAGTCCTCTACTTTTGCTGATTAGGAAACTGAGCCTCAGAAGGTGCCAGGTGACAGGGCACACTGGCAGTGCAACTTCCCTCTTTCCTCTACAGCACCCTGCCTGCCAGCAACCCCCACTGGTACCTAGAGGCAGGGAAAGCGTTGTCAGCAAGGCCCTGACAGCCAGGGGACTACCTGATCCTATAGTCTACATCGCAATGTTTGCCATATTAGAACGCGCTCTACATTAGAATATACCTATATATTTAAGAATTGAGGGGATTTTCATCCCGAGTCTCTTTTTCTTGATGCAGGCCACCTTTTATGCACCAAAAGCAATCACCGAAGCAAGCTGCAGAGGCTCACCTCCCAGGGAGACTGTTCTTCCTAACCTCCATCACACTGGGTTCACCTTGAACCCCTATGCACTTAACAGTGAATTTTTCAGGCTAATCATTGGGCTTCAAGAGTTTCAGACCATCTATCCCCCCTCCTCCCTTAACTAAGGACTCTGGGCTAACAGGCAGAGCTCCAGTTTGGGTTTTTATTTTTATTTATTTTTTCGTGTTACTCCAGATGGTTGTTACTGAAAGATTGAAGTCTGAATTGCTTCCAGTGGGAGCCTCAGACAATGGCAGAGTGGAAGGAAAGGCAGCTCTAGGTTGAACTTGGGCACCAGGGAGCAGTCAGACCCCGATCATGCAGACAGTGGCAACAGGAGCAACACAAACAGAGCTTGCGGGGGCTCATCCTGTGGACTCCAGACTGGGGGGCGGCCTGGTATGGTCAGCCCCTGGCCGTTGGAGCCATCACTTGCCTGGATCTGGACAGGACTATAGCACAGCACACTGGAGGAATAAGGGCAAGAGCACTGGCTGGGGAGTCAGGAGACACATCACCAGGCTGCTGACCCCAGGCCACTGACCTTGGCCGAGCCATTTCCCTCTTCCGGCTCTAAGCGCTCTCATCTGTAAGGTAGGGGGTGGCAATATGCGTTAACAATCCCTTTGGACTCTGGGTCTCAGTCTTCTGTAGGTGGTGTTAGCCTCTAGAATAGCATCAATCATCCTCTAGAGTTGGGAGGATTCCTGAATAAACAGATGTAAATACGTGGAACAGTGTCTGGCACATAGTAAGTGATCAATAAATATAATTTTTGTCCTGCCAAGTAGCCCTTCACTACTACTTGAACACTTTAGTATGTAGATGGCTACGACAATGGTCTGGGGGAGAAGCTCTGCTGTGCAAAGTTTGCCGATTACCATGGTGTAAAATAAATTCCACTATGGCTAATTTCAAGCTACTAACATGATGAAAACAGCTCACAGAATTCCTGAAAGTTTAACAGTTGATTTTTGCAAGCTGGTAGAAGCCGGCTCCAGAGCCACATGGAAATGCAATATATTCTCCTTCTATTTAAACAAGTATCTGACTGCCATAGCTCTTGCAGGTACAGAAAACGGACGTTGATTAAATATAATGTACTGGTGACCACCCTCCCACATGCCCCTTTTGGGCCCCCACAAATCACCTCTTCATGTTCCCACTCCCACTTCTTCCCCACCCCTCTCGGCAGAGCAGTCTGTGTGTACTTTAGAAACATAAACTCACATTATCATTAATCTAAGCCAAGCATCATTGAGAAAGTAAATCTGCTGAAAAGAAACATTTATTCATTTTTAAATTTTGATGATGTGTATATTAATCACTGCTGGGGATTACCCACTTCATGTACTCTGGGACAAGTCACCTTGTCCTCGTTCCCTCTGTCCTGTGTCACTGACTCAGCCTCCGTTCCGATGGTCATGTTCTCTCTTGGGATTGCCTCACCTAGAGCCTGAACTTGATATTCCTCCTACTCCGAGAAAGGTGGTTATTTACCGACTGAAAATGGAGAATGAAAAGAAGAAAAATAAAACACCTTTCCCAGTGGGGACCATAAAAGGCTCATGAAGTCATAAAGACAATTACTGGCAGGCCTATATGGAATACCCTCCGTGAGTCATCTGTCTTCTGCTGGCAATAAAGGCACAAAGCAAATTAACCATGAGGGAGGCCCGCTCACTTACCCTGTAATTAGACGGAGCTGCAAGATGCTTCCTTTCACACTTCATGTGGGAGGATCAGCTCTGGCTCCAGGTGGAGCCACCTGCTGGTCGGAACAGGCCTGGGTTCTTCCCTCAGTCACCGCCCATATGATTCTGGGCCTGGAGCCCCGAGGCAGTGACGAGGCAGCAGCAGAAACAGAACCTCCCTGCAAGGCCCTTGCAGTCCATTTAGAGAGATGGGCAGTGCATAGAGAATTGGAGGCATTTAAGCTAACAGAGACGCTTTCTTTCTTTCCTTGTCTTCTACCTCTTCTATACTCTAACCACACTGAACAGGTTCTTCCTCAAGCATGTCGTCTGCCTGCTGGCCTCACACCTTTGAAGGATTGTTCCTTTGGCCTGAATCTTGTCCAAGTCAAGACTTGGAGATACGTAATACAAATCCCATGCCTTCCATATAGCCTTCCTTGACACATCCCTAAGCCGAGAGCCCTTCTCTGCAAACCTCTGTGTAAAACTTCTACTTAGCACTTAGCACATCGATGATAAACACTTGTCTCAAAATCTTTGTCCTCTCCTTGGATTGTGACTGTGAGGCAAGGAAAGATAAACTTATCCTGGAATCCCAGTCCTCAGTCTACCCTAAATTCCAGCTTCTAGTACCATGCAGTCACCTCTTAAGTATTCAAAAACTTATTTTGGAAGAAAAAATTATGAAATGATAGTAATATTGCAAGCTAGATCTCTGATGATTTTAGAAGAAGGGGTATGGGCTGGATAGCTCCTTCAGGCAGCTGTCCAAGGCACAGAAGGAGGCTGGAATTCTAGGCCTGATCCCTGCATTTGGCAGAGGCAATCACCATCACTTCCCCATGGGAGACAGAGGGCTCCGCAAGACAATTCCCTGTGTTTCAGGACATTACCTAAGACACGCAGCTCCCAGAGGGCAGAGTCGAGCAAGCAAATTTGCACTGGCCCACAAGCCCTGTGCTGAAAATAAATCTGCTGGATGCAAGATCAATTGTCGGTTAAAAATAAAAGTTGAGGCAGCACTGAATCTGTGGTTTCCTGAGCCCCATGCACAGGCCGTCAGAGCCCGCTCTCCCAGGACACAGTGGAGCGAGCAAAGGCAAGGAAGGGATCAGGGGAAGGTGCAGAATATACGGCTGGAATCTGATTCAGAGCCCTTTGGGGCAGGGAGGAACGGATGGATAAGCTGCATCAGGTGAGAGAGGCAGGATTTTAACCACAGGGAAAATGCCTTTCCAAAGTCCTGTTGCCAAGTTTCCCCCAAGCTTCTTACAGGACCGGGAAGAAATCAAAGAAAGGCTTTTCAGTCATGCAACAAATATCTGCTTATTGAATGTCTACTGTGTGCCAGACACTGCCTGGATGCTAAAGATACAGTGGCAAACAAAATAATCAAAGCTCCTGCAGAGCTTAGAGTCCAGAGGCAGGATGGGGAAGCAGGCACACAAATAATTAATGACAACTACACAGAAGAACGACTCTGCACTGAGGGTCTAGGATGGGGTCCTGCCCCAGTGTGAGAGGTCTGATAAGACTCCCTTGAGAAGTAGCATTGACATTAAAACCAATAGGGTAAGTGGCAGTTCGCCTGGTCAAAACAGGAAGAATGTTCCCCGGAAAGACAGGAACCAGTGAAAAGGCCTCAAGGCAGCAAGAAGCTCCAAAAGGAATCCAGTTTGGCTGCAAGAAGCGTGGGAGGGAAAATGGGTGGTTGCTGAAGCTTGGTGCCAGTCGCGTCACTTGTAAACTATGTTGAGTCTTTGGACTCTTTCTGGCCTCAGTCAGGCTTTACAGGTTGACTGCACCCAGTGCAGTTGTGGAGGTTGAAAACTGCAAGTGTGCCTGGCCAAGGGTGCCTGGCTTTGCTCTCACCAAGTGGTGTGTCCTGGCACGGGGCTATATCAATCCCCCAAAGGAGGCCTCCTTGATCACATTTTCACAAAGACATTGTCTGCTGGCCATGCCCACAGAACTGTGTCCACCCAGAAAGTACTATTTCAAATGCGCACAAAAGTGCCTCTCGGCAACTCATGAATGTTTCAGACTAGACAGTCTCTGAGGCCCGTGCAGCTCTAGCCTTCCTTGGAAGGGTACATGGAAGAAGTGAGCAATTGTATTGCCATGCAGGATCTTGAGCCAGTATAGTCTTCCATCAGGTCAGCATTCCTTCTGGACCACCAGGCTGTCTCCACCACCCCCCCCCCTTGTTTCCTGGCCCCATCTGTGCTCCATGGAGGGGACACAGTAGACATGAGTGTGACATGGGAACAGTCTGGCTATGGAAGCCACAGTTAGGGCTGCCCTTGGCAGACAGTTTTTGTGGGTTGCACTGCCAGGAAGCCCCATGCTGTCATTTATTTCAGAGGACTGCCCAGGGAAAGAGAGCCCCCAGGGAGGAGGCATTGTTTGCACAAAGTGTGTGTCATTGCCTGAGGCCTGCAGCTCACCTGGACTCTGTCCCCAGCTGGCTGGGGGTTGGAGTCCCTGTCCAGGGACAGAACGGGGACACGCTGTCAGATCCCATTCATCAGGATGTCATGGGGGGCTCTGCCTGCAGCCCAGGTACTCCAGGACAAAAGGTGGCTTCTTCTAGTCCCTTGCCCTATGATCTTGTCTGGCCACTGCCAGCCTCTGTCCCTATCCACATCACGCCCCTAGTAACATATTCTGAAGGTCAAACTTGCCGCCCACATTGGGAGTTTAAACACATGAAAACTGCCTTCCTGGTTTGGGTTCTGGCCCTATTATAAGGAGGACAATTTCCAGCAATTGACTCTACCAAGTATGGGGCACTGTACCAGGTGTACAAAGCCAGGAAGGCATCCACGAACAGGCAGACACAGCCTTGTCCTTGGGGCATGGCTTCGGAAAACTGTGTGACATTCAGCAACTACATAATATGCAGGGCCTCGGTTGCCTTATCTTTAGAAACAAAGTAGTAATTTTATTGCAAGGGGTATTGGGGAGAAATAAATGAGATCAATCCAGAAATAATATGGTACCTGGTCCAAGTAAGTCCTCAACGTTGACTGGCATTGCCAACTCCTGTGAACTGGGAATCATTGGTACTCCAGGCCCTGGGCTATAGAACTTACAAACTATACCATTCAGTCCTCCAGACCAGCCGTGATGTGCCATTTCACTTCAGTGGAGATGAAAGCACAGTGGAGAAAATGGAAAGCCAGAGCGTGCAGCTGTAAACTGTTAAATTGTACTGCCTACTAGAACTGGGACCCCAGGGCCTCCATCTGCTTCCTGGGACAGCATTTTTTCACCCAATTTCATGCAGCACGCCCTGGGAGCAGCCCCTCTAGAGTGAAGAAAGAAAGCCCAATGAGCTTTGGGCTTCCCGAGGAGTATCTAGGGCAAGAGCTGTTACTCTGAAAGGATGTTAGTCTCTGTTGGCTGTTCACTTTGGTAACACCCGAACCAAAGGACAAGCGGGGGAAGTCTGGAGGTGGGAAAATTTGTCCCCCTACCTGTTAGCCATATGACACTGAGCAAGAATATGTTTCCAATATGCTCTTTCTCCATCTGTTAAATGGGTTAACATTATGAATATCTTCTCAAAGTTGCTCTAGGATTGAGTTTAAATACTGTCTTTGAAAATGAGTTTCTCCACCATACAGTGATATTCAATTGTAGGGAATTTTCATTAAGAGGTACCTTCTTAGACGAAATAAATTACATTGTACAAGGACCATACTTTTCATTTAACACATGAATATTGCATCTCTCCTACATCTAAAGCACATGTTCAAATTCAAAGAAGTGACATAGAAAAGGAATGCAATGACTTTTAATGTTCTGCAGAAACCACAGGACTAGGTGGAAGGTGGAGGCAGAATCTTCTTGAGGAGTATTTACACAAAGCTTTCAAAAACAGAGTGAGAAGGTGGTTGATAGGCAAGATAGTGAGGCAGAGTGTTCCAGGCAGAAGACAGGTTGAGCAAAAGTAGAGGCAGAAAAAACAGAACCAAGCAGATCTCGGAGGGGCTATAGCACGGTACACACCAAGAGAACAGAAGACATTCTGTGGAACTGGCGCAGTTTGTATCCCCATTGGACAGACAGAGAAACTGAGTAGCGGAGCAGCTATAGAAGCCACACAGCAAGCGAGCGGTCTATGAGAGGTCTGGTTCCCAAGTCCATGTGCCTGACGATCCAGAGATCAATCTCAGACAGTGGCTGTGAGGAAGAAAGCGACAATGAGGCCTGCACAGATCTGGGTACTTCATGGAATAAGAAAATGAAGACGCACTCAAGTGAATATGCCCATTGATAAAAACAAATCATCTCAAGTCCAACTTAGTGTTCCCGAGGCCCTTCCCAGCACACATTGGCAGCGGCCCAGGCTTGAGGGCACACGGGCCCGCAGAAGCAGCCTGGACAGGGTCAGAGAATAATACCAATCCTGCGTGGTGATCTGGTCAGTGCCCCCACCTCCGTGTGGGTGCCCTGAGCCTGGGCCACTGTGGTTAGGGGTCCAGATAATCCCTCACTCTTACTCCTTGAGATGGTAGCCCTCTTGAAAGACCCTCTCTCTTTCTGCCCTGTAGTGCTTCTGTGTACTTTTGCAAAGGATGGGCTGCATTCTTTCCCTTCTTACTTAGCTGGCAAGAGGGTGTGGAGCCAGAGAGCCTGATGGAAAGAGTACAGGCTTTGGAAACAGACCAATGTGGATTTTATTGCTGGCTGAGCCACTCACAAACTATGTGACCTGGAGAAAGTTCCTTCATCTCTCTGGGCCCCTGCTTCCTGGTCTATGAAATGGGTGCTAATAATGCCCACCATGAAGAACAGAAAAGTTCAAGGTCAAAACATGATTGGTAAAAGTCTACCCAAAATCCTCTGTACTTGCCAGGCCTCCTTTCTAAGCCCTCTTCTCAGATCACTGTTTAGAGAAGCCATTCAGTAGCATTTATTCTTTGCCCAGAGCACCAATCCAGATAAAGACCAGCAGTCCCAGACCTTGCCCCCAAAGGCCCAGAAAAATGGAAAGGTCTCCCAGCTATCTCCAAAGATCATGGCTTCATCTCCAGCTCACAGAGAAACTCTTTGATGTGGATGTGACCCTGGCTTGCAGTCTCATTGCTTATGAAGAAGGTGCTGAAAGATTTATGGTAGAGATCGTATGGGATGTAGCAAGAGAAAGGCAAGCAGGAGAGCAAGAAAGTGCATGTGCCTGGGGACAGAGCAGCTACAAGGAGTGATTACAGACCTGCCCGTGTTAACAGACACACGAGCAGGTCTCCGTGCACACCAGCCAGCCAGTCAGCCAGAGGGGAGCAAGCAGAACTGTAGCCACCTACTATGTACAAGGGTCCTTACCTGTGGTAGCTCATTGAATCTTTATGGAAATTCTGCATAGACAGATGAGGAAACTGAGCCAGAGAGGTTAATTAACTGGGCTGGTGCCATACAACATCAAAGACTTAATAAAAGAAGCCAGCATTTGTGTTGGGCCTTGAAAGACGGATAGGATTTCTACAGACAGGGAGGGAGCCCCTGGCCTTCTGGGAGGGGCTTAGCATAGTCAGAGGGATAAGATGAGCCAAGACAAGGAGGCCGAGAAATCACCAGGTGTCATACAAGATGGCCCTTCCAGAAGCACACCTCTTAGTAGGGAATGTGCACACATCAGGAATTCTGGAGGTCTAATAAAGGCAAAAGAGAATAAAGATAATGAGGCTCAGAGACTGGGGCATGAGACAATATGAATTCTAAAACCTGGTAACCAAATGGTCTCTTCGGGGGAGATGGCGGAAGTTCTCCACGCCTGCCCTTCTGCTAACTCCTTACCCTGGGATTTGGTCTCCGTGCCCACCTGACCTCACCCTCTCACCATAGCCTTGTATACTCTTACCCAAGTGCCTTCCTTCAAACAGGGTTCTCACTGTGCCCCCCCATCCCACCCCATGTCCTCAAGCCTCCCTCTAGCTGCTCTCCTCTGGCTAAATGTGCCTTCTCTTTCCTCATTTACAAAATGCAACTGATCCCAACTGCATCTCAAGATTGTTTCAGCATTCAGTGAGATAACTCATCCTCATAGTCCAGAAGGTTGAGCACCTACTGTTAGGATTCTAACAGGAAAAGAAGCAGAAGTACGAGCTCACAGGACAGCTTTATTTCAGAACCAGCATGAGAGGGACTGCTCTTAGCACTAGAGACCAGCCTGGCACTAGAGACTCTCATACAGGGTAGAAGGATTTTTATAGAGTCATGGGCTTATGGTGGGCAGGGGCGTCATTGAAAGGGAGTTGTGGTTACCAGTTAGGGACAAGGCTTGGGAGCACACAGGGAGCTGTGGTTACTTGTCAAGCGCAGGCCTGAGTGATGATGGGAGTTGTGGATTGTAGTCATGGTCACTGGACCTGGGCTACTTGTCAAGCACGGGGCTGAATGATGAGAGTTTCGGGTTGCAGCTTTGGTTACTGGGCCGTATCAACCCTGATTGTACATATCTGGCAGGTACACAGGCGCAGAGAGGTGGGAGGTTGATTCAGTTGAGAATGGTGGTGTTCAAATTCCTTCACCTACTACATCCAGGCGCTTGCTAAGCTCCAGGGACCCCACAGCAAACAACACCATGGACACTTTGACTTCAGGGAGCTCTCAGGCCAGTAGGAAAGGCAGACAGTCCATGGTCCACCCAAGCGCATTGAGAGCTTCCACCATGTAGCAGAGGATGAGGGACTGTTTCCCGGAAGAAGTGACAGCAATGCTAAGACTTGACTAAGGAGAACTCAGGAAGGGCGTCCAAGGCAGGCAGTGTAGCACTTGCAAAGGCCGGTGGCAATGAAGATCGTGAGTTGGAAGAGACTCTACGGTTCAGTGTGGATGAAGTACAGAGTCCCTGGAGGCAGGGAACCGGGGCAACCAGACACAAGCCAAGGGGAAAGCAGAGGCTGCGCTCCAGAGCTATTAAGGCAAAGGTCTTTGACTTCGATATGCGCTATGGACTCCTTGGGCAGTCTGGCAAAGCCTTTGGATTTCCTCCCAGAATAGTGTCTTTAAATGCATAAAATAAAATACATAGGATTACATAGGAAATAAATTTTATTGAAGTGCAGATAGGAAAATATTTTTAAAAACTAATTTGGGATATAGTAATATATGAACTTTTTATTACTGCATTAAATAATAAGTACTAGTGGCAGGTCTAATTACATAATTCTGAAGTAGTGCTAAGAGAAAACAATATTTCAAGATAAATGTAATAACTGTAATATGATATAAAAATACCTGTGATTTTTATTGGTGACAAAGTCAATTACTCCCAAAATTGCTGTGGATTAGATGTTGTGGGTGTTGACTACATTCATAACTAAAGGAAATGCTAAACTTCGGTTAGAGATTGGTTAAAAGGAAGCCTTTTTTTCTCATCTATGTTTATATTTCCTTATTTAAAGACTTGTTAAGGAGTGTATACTTGATCTGGAACTCTTACAAAGTCACTGCTATGGCCATAACCCTCTCCCCAGTCCTCATCTCCCACATTTACCCACAAGAACACTCTCTACAGCTATGTCAGCCCCTTACTGTTGCCTCAGCACACCAAGCGTATAGTTACCTCAGGACCTTTGCTCATGCTGATTCCTCTGCTTGGATTACTGTTCCTAGAAAAATATATGTGAGTGCCTCTGCCTCTCCATTTTTTTAGGACTTGGCTCAAATGTCATCTAATCAGAGAAACCTTCCTTGGCCATCTTATAAAGTAGCAACACCCACACTCCCCCAGTACCTGCACCCCCATCCACTGTCTTGTTTTTCTTGGTCATACTTAGACAATCTAATATTTGTGTGATTTTGTGTGCTGCCCTTTTCTCTCCACCAGAACAGAAGCTCCATGTTAGTACAAGCCTTGTCTGTTGTGCTCACTACTTGGGCCCAGCACTTGGAGCCGTCACACGGTTCACTAGTAGGAGGCTGCTAGTTCTCAGCCCCTTCCACTTGCTCAAATCCTCCAAAGGCCACACGAAACCCACCAGCTCCATGAAGCCCTCCTCTCAACCACAGCCTTCTCTGAAGGCCCATGTTCAGGGAGACAGGTACTGAGGATGGAGACCACAGAGACCTGCCTGGCATTTCTGCCTCCCACTGTGCCTGGATGTGTAGTAAGCATTTGTTAAGAGGTCAAAACTCACAGAGCAGCAGGCCCAGAAGATTGCGTGCATGGACGAAGGCCCATCTACAGTGGGCTGAATGGTGGCCCCCCAAAAGATATGTCCACACCACAATCCCCACAGCCTCTGAATGTGAACTTACTTGGAAAAGGGGTTACAGTAATCCTTAACTTGATTACAGTAAGTCCCCGACTTACAAACATTCGAGTTGCGAACTTTCGCAGGTATACTGTATAAGACTGACTTTGATGGATACAAAGGAACCTGACTAACAAACATTCTCCCAGAATGGAACTTATTCGCCATTCCGGGACTTACTGTAATCAAGTTAAGGATCCCAAGATGAGTCATCCTGGACTACCAGAGTGAGTCCTACATACCATCACAGTGTCCTTACAGAAAAGGCGAAGGGAGGTGACACAAAGCCAGAGGAGAAAGCCATGTGAAGATGGGGCAGAGACCAAAGTGATGAGCCCACAAGCCAAGGAATGCCAAGAGCCACCAACAGCAGGAAGAGACAGGGAATTGATTCTCCCCTGATCTCCCAGAGGGAGCGTGGCCCTGGCAAATTTTGGATTTTTGATCTCCGAAATTGTGAGAGATTAACTATCTATTGTTTTAACTCACCTATTTGTAGCTGTTACAGGAGCCACAGGAAACTAAGACACTAAAGCTAGCTTCTGTGGGAAAACACAGGCCTTCACCTGCAGCTTCTGTTTCCCCCCAAAGAAAGTGGAAATTCAAACTGTGATGTGAAATCTCCTGATTTCTAGGAGCAGCAATGTGGGTTATTGCAAGCATAGAAGCCAATTCTCATTTCTAATAAATACTTCATTGGAAGGACTTTGATGAGCTCACGGAATTGGAGAGAATGCCAAAGAACAAAACTTGGAAAACAGGCAGACCCAAGAGCTGCGGGCCTTACCATTCCCAGACCACACCGACATCCATTCAGGACCCCAAGGCCACTGCTGTGCATGGCTGCACCCGTGACAGCCCCTAAATGTCAACACCAAAGTCACACAAAAAATATGCGGCTGAGTAGCCTTCAAACGCAGCAGACCTCCCTAGAGTTGAACTCTACAACACGATGAGCACCTCAGGGATACTCTGTAACAAGGGCCCAGCAATGGCTGCCGAGCACTCCAGATGGGTGCCGATACTTCGAGCATGTTGTTTGGGACCTGTTGTGGGAAACGCATTTTAGATCACAGACCAGCACAAAAACCTGTGAGAACACTTACCTTACTGTGTGAGATGCAGTCTGGCCCTCTCCTCTCCTCTCCTCTCTCCCCCTCCCCTCTTCTTTGGTTTCTTCTCTTCTCTGTTCTATCTCATCCCATTCTACCCCATTCTACTGGATCCTACTTACTTCATTGCACCTTTATTCTGAGTGATGTTTATGTATGAATGTAAGAGAAAATAATTGGCCATATACTGAAACACTTAGAAAACGTACTCCTTAAAGGCTGGGGCCATAGCTCAGCAGTGCAGTGCTTGCCCAGCAAGCACAAGGCCCTGTGTTCGAGCCCTAGTACAAAAAGAAGACAACAGGACAAAAAAGCTAAGAAAATACATAGCTTAAGAACTTACTTAGAGCCAGGAGTGGTGTAAACACACTTGAGCTCGGGACTAAAGGAGGATGAGGAAGGAGGTTCCCAAGTTCAAGTCCCACCTGGGTGATTTAGCAACTTGGAGAGACCCTGTCTCAAAATAAAACGTACATTTAAATAGAAACTGAGGATGTAGCTCAGCGCAAAGGCAGTGAGTTCAATTCACAGTGCTGAAAAAAATCTTAGAGATAGATTTTCTCCAGAATCAAAATTTAAGCATAGGCAATGTGGGGTTTCTTCCAAACTGATTTCAAGACTCACTAAGGGGTCATAAACTACAGTTTCAAAACCACTTCATAAGAGCAACCAATTCAATTTTTAAAAAAAGGAAAGAGGGCAACCAACTGTATTTGGGACGAACGAGAATGTTTTTGAGCTGAACACAGCCCACGGACTGCCAGTTTATGGCTTTTTCATTAAAAGCATGATCCTCTGATGAACAGATTGACTGATCCAACTGCAGCAGGGGAGAACATGGGAAGAGCCTGTTCAGCTGGATTTTTAATGACAGCATTATCTCTAAGCATGTAGTCCAGGGCCTGGTGCACAGTAGGTGCTCAATAAACACTTAAGTGCAACTGAAAACTGACAGTTTCTTCAGTTCCCTTGTTACTGGCAGGTCGCATGGGAGATGGGGTGTGGTAGGCATGCACACCCACAGGTGACCTGGGTGTCACAGCCCTCCACTCCCACCCTTGCCTGCCTGTCTCTCGCAGGGCCCACTCATCATCATGTGCATCAACACCCAGACAGGTGATGCTTTGTTTTCACATCAGCCAGTCCCTCTCATCTCTCATTTGGCGGTATTCGTTAAACTGCAAAAACACACAAAATAGGGCTGTATGATTGTAGGGTGTGAGGGGGGAAGAGATGGAAAAGGAGGAGAGGAAAGAGGCACTTTTTCAACTTTGCCTCTAATGTCTTCGTTAATTGAACTCATCAGCTAAAATCATTTGTGGAAATAAAAAAAAGAGAGAGAGAAAAGGACCTGATCATATGCAGGAGAAATAACTCAGATGTGAAAATCCTTCAGACTAGGAGATTGCACTATTTATTCACCCAAGTGTCCTGCTGTGTCTCTGAAATGCAGTGATTTAATGAGGTGCTGCAAAGGTATTTGTTATTAAGAAATTCTGTCTCTGCTTATTCTCCTCCACGTGATTAGGACGGAGCCTGGCGGAAGCTCCTAACCGGCAAGCTATTAAAGATTTAGGAGGCTGCTGCTCTCCCCATCGCCCCCCTCTCACAAGCGCCTTTTGAAATGGTTCCAAAATTAAATATTGTACAAGCCGATCAGCCTTGTTTAACGCAGATGCTGAGTGAGATTTAAAAAGAAATTAGAAAAGCATTTGTGTTAACAGATGTTCTTCCTTCTCTCTCGGAGCTGAGATGATTGGGGCTGTGTCCCTCCCGAGCCATGCAGGAGCCCAAAGGGATGAGCCCCAAGTTAGCAGGGAGAGGGGCCAAGTAGGCCAGAAGGTCCTGGAAGGAACACCTGGGTCCACAGTCCCTCTGCTAGTGAGGCCCAAGGGACCCCGAAGGAAAAGCTCCCAGAGCCTGCGGGCCATCTCCCAAGGCAGGGGCTTTTAGCAGGTGTTGGTAGAAATCTGCAGTCATACAAACGCCATTACCCATAGCGGTGGGGAAATCAGGAAAGAAGCAGGTTTCGCCATCCCCAGACTCACTCAGCCATCAGCCTGGCAATCAACAAGTCCTCCTGAGACCTCCAATCTGGTCTTCTCATCCACGCCAGACCAGCTCTGATCTAGCTCCTCAATAGGTTGGACGCCCGGCTTTCTTACACTTGTACCACTTCCTTCCTTTAACTCAAGTTCTGATGTCTACCGGGGCTGACTCTTGGTAAGTTCTGGCTATATTTTAAATCTTTCTGGAATAGACTTTTTTCTCTGTTGAATCAAAATAAATGTGGTCACTCTTCCTGTGAATAAAATCACTGGAGCATCTGGCAAGTTGGGCACCTTGTACTAGCTCTGCAGATGGACCGTGAGGGGCTCCTGGAGGGCCGGAGCTCAGTAGCTGCAGTCTGAGTAGGGGCCAGATCTAGAACTACAGCCAGGCTCCTTGAAACCCACCCAGTGGTCCCACATGATAAGCTTCAAGTAGTGAGCAGCCTTGCAATGGTCTTTGTGGATTTATTCTGGCTTGTTTTTGGTGAGACCCCAGAATCAGAGAAGTGACTTTGTCATGATCCCCTAGAGCATCACAGACAGAATCAGGTGAGGAGCTGCCTCCCATGGGTCCCGCTGAGTGTTTTTTCTATCAGCCAGTCTATATCTCTGTCCACAAACATTCATCCGGGCTCTAAGCAAGGCACTGAGGATTCAGGAGGAACAAATTGGACCCTCACGGAGCCCCGTCTGTCAGAAGACACACACACTGGGCATGTGTTTGCAGATAAGTAAATACTGTCCAGAGGATTTCCAAAAGGAGGTATAGGGGCTTAGGGGAGTAAATAAGAACAGAAATGACCCCAAGGCTATGCAGCTGAACAAGCAATGTGTTTTAGCAGAGCCAGGAAACCCACTACAGATCAGATCGGAGGCAGGCCTGTTGCTGGTCCTCCCTTTACCCTGGGACATCTTTGCCACTCTAGCTAGCTCCTCGATCCCGGCCACCCTTGCCCCGTTAGCTGTCGGGCGCCACTCTTCTTGTCCCATCTCTAATCCCACACGCAGATGACAGAATGATAACCCTCATCCCCACCATCACTACCAGAATGGTCCTTCGCTTCTTTGAGATCTCAGTCTTGCATATCGGCTCCAGAAGCAAGCAAAACTGAGAAGCAGGCCACTTCCTAAAGAGTAATCTTGGAAACGACTAGACTGCCCCGCACTCAAATAAAAAGAGGTCCCAAAGTCACAAAGAATCTGTCTCCTTTTTCACTGGGGCTGGGCAGGGCAGAGGTCAGAATGATGATGATGCTGTAAGTCGCAAGGCCTGGACGATGCTCTCCACCCCCCCGCCAAGTCTTGTCTCGTCATCTGCAAAGTGAGGGGTGAGCTTGGGTCCCTGGCATCTGGTGACTTGCTTCTCCTACCTGGCCTCCTGCCTTTGGAAGGTCCGCTGTAGAGTTTAGTCAACAACCCCAGATACAGGGCCTGCTCACCTTCTCCTTGGTTCTGAAATACCTCAGTGGACATCAGAATTTGTCCAGGGATCTGTAGCTAAAGACAAGTGTCTGGGGGCCACCCATTGAGAGTCTGACCCAACGGTCTTGGGGAGACCCCCAGCACCAGCTTGGTTTACTTAACCATTTCCATGGCCAAACACCACCAAAAACACTGCAAACAAGTTAGTAAGACTGGAGATCCTCCCTGAGGCTGACGAGACTCTTCGAGGCTTTCCTGCTTCTGGGTTCTCCTACTGAGCCCCAGCAAGCTCAGCAATAGTGTCCAAGGCAGGGAGGTGTTAGCAGCAAAGTGGCTCCCAAGCCTCTACCTGTGGCTTCTTCCTCTAGATCACCTCTTCCCCTCGATCTCCCTCTCTTCTTCAAAGATCAGCTCTGTGAGATCTTCCACAATCCCCCACTCTGGCAAAATCAATCAACCTTCCTCAGCCATCATCACTCTTATGTCTATATCACCCTCCATGCCTTCTGTCTCACCTTTTTGTTAGTTGTTGATACATCTGCATACCTCTCTAGACTGCAAATTCTTTAAGAGGAGAACTGTGTCCTATTCTTTTTTTTGTCCACCTTATACCAAAGCCTTTCATGGTGCTTCAAATGTAATAGAGATTTAGAGTCTTTAGCTAGAGAAACAATAGTAGCACACATGAAATGGACAGCGAGCCATATCATATATATACTTCAGAGAGGCGAAAGAGCCTTAGCCTAGAGTCAGAAAGGCTGGACGCTGATCCCAGTGCAGGCGTTCTGGGCCTCAGTTATTTCATCTCTAAACACAGGTGGCTGGATTCAACTGTCTCTAGGCTGCTTCTCCGGCTCCCATGTTCTGTTTCTCTCGTTTGAAGCCACCACTTCTTGAAGGCATTCAAGAGGCAGCCCTGGAGCCACATTACTTGAAGAACTGGCACATGAGCAAAATCACTGCTTCATGCTTTTTCATCCTGGGATATAGCTGGAAAAGTAAGGACACTGGGAGCGGAAGTCCCCCTTCTTCTCTTAAAAAAAAAAGTGTATATATATATATATATATATATATATATATATATATATATTGTACACACTGGTGCACACATTACACCTGCCTTTGTCTGCCTTAAATGTCTACCCCGTACCCTACAAAAGCCAGGAAGCCACCGAGGCTACACCAACAATGTCTTTGGAGTGGACTGAAATGTATTAGGACCAAAAAACTCCACAGCAGGTGGGATTATATTGAGAACTCCCATGACGCAAACTCTTCCAGAGCTAAAGTTCCCTGCCTTTATCTGAAGGAGGACAAAAAACACAAAAGCTTGTTTTTCTGCTAGTTAACATCTACTGCTTCAACCCTCTGGGATGAGAATTCCTAGAACTGAAGACTGAGGTATGATGTTGGCAACCAGTTTAGAGACAAACCAGCTGTGTAGAAAGGGCTGCTAGCTGCTTCCCAGTTACCTCTGCCTCTTGTTTTCTTAAACAGTACAATCCTGATTTTTAACTAAGCATGTACATAAAAGATGACATTTTCCAGTGTTCCATTTGACTCATGTGGTCATAGACTACAATGCGGCCAGTAAGACAAAAGTATCATGTGAGACCTCCAAAAAATCCCTTAAAAGGAAGAACCTCCTCCTTGTAACTACTAGATGCAACAGCTGGTGCTGTAGGAGCCATCTTGGGCCATGAGGTAAACTCGAGAAGGAAGATGGCGTGACAAAATGACATGGCAGAAAGAGTCAGTTGGTTCTTGACACTACAACGCTTCCATAATTCCTTCTGATTCATTTTACACCAGCAAGGTCTTCCCTCTTACTTCTGATTTACTGCACATGTGCTTTGCTTATTTCTGATTTATTTTTCATCAGAGAGAAATCATGTTTTGGGGGAAGCCAAGGGGGTGTCTCTGTTATAGCCAAACCAATTCCTAATTGATACAGCAAATGGAGTGGACAGGACACTGGGCCAGGGGCTCTTGGGTCTGCCATTAGAGAGTTGGCTGTGACCTTGGGCCAGTCTCTTAATTTTCTGGCCCGAGTTTCATTACCTATAAAATGAATCCAGGTGGAAAGAAGAATAAATTACAGTCTCAAAGATGTCTTCAATTTCTCCAGTAGGTACCTTTCTAAAACTTCAAGACGTTCCTGTAACTTGGGATTGACCCGTCGAACCCTCCAGCTCTGGAGTCTCCAGCGAGGGCATTTTTTATCAGCGGACTTCTCACGAGTACTTCTAGGGCAACATGGCACCAGGGACACGCCAGAAACCCGACACTGTAGACTTCAGAATCAGATAACTTGGGCACAAATGCCAGTGCCACAGTCTCCTGACTCTGAGACCTGGGACGAGTCACTAGTCCTTATCCTTAAAATGGGACGAGCAATACACACCACACGGATGTGTGGGTGAATTCATAAACGTGTAAACATCAAGCTCTCTCAGGGCACCATGGTCATACAGTTAATTCATGTAGACTGTGCCAAAGCAAACTGGATGCCTGGAGAAAAGGCCAGATACACTAGACAGATGTGCTCCACCCTCATGGGTCGCCAGAATGGGGACCACTGTCCCCACCAGGCCTACACTAAGCCATGCTAATAGAGAGAGGGCCTGGGTTTCGTTTCTCTCCATAATGGAAATGAAAGAGGGAATCACAAAGCAAGATAAAATTGAGGACCTGAGATTTGGGTTTGTGAGCACTTCAGCAAGAAAACAAATATCTCTATTGGCTCTGGACAGTCTGCCAATCAGCCACGAAATTACCAGCTTCTCTCTCCTCCCCGAAGGGCCTCCGCGGCTGCTCACAAAGCCGCCGCCGGAACTCCGGGACCTAGAGAATAAAAGCCCCTCTCTGCCGAGCACGGGCTGATTTGCAATGCATTGCTTTAGCATAATTTCCCAACTCTGCAGCCACACAAAAGCGTTTCTGTCCCTATCTGCGAGTTTAATAATTTCTATTTCCTACACCTTGCATTCATAATGCATCCTCCCAACACGGGCTTGGGCTGGGCGCTGGCCTCAGGCCTCAGGCATGTCAGCTGCCCTCTCAGGAGCCCCAGGCTGGAAAATCATTTATTAGACAATTTTAGCCTCTTCTGAGGACGCAGCAATGGAAAGCAGGCTGCCTGACCTCCTGGAAATGTACCTCTTGTGCCTGCCTTGCCCTTCACAGCCCTTCTCCCCATTTCATTTATTAATTTATTCCACATGACATCTACTATGCTGTGGACATTGTTCTGGGCATTCTAAGACCTGCTTTCTTATCACCAATTGTGCAGCACTGATGAGTTGATATACACACAGCCATGCACAGCTTAACAATGGAGACACATCCTGAGAAACTCCTCATTAGGCCATTTCGTCATTGCATACACACCATAGAGTGGATCCGTGCAAACTAAGATGGCTGCCAAGTCACTGGACAATGTGATCTTATCTCACCACTGTCGTAGATGGATTTCAACATTGACCCCCGATATGCAGCACTTGACTGTGTATATAGAGGCAAATCAAGTTTCAGTATGAGAAGTGCACTTGACCATAACTCTGTGAGTCTTGGTGTCATGTCTGTTTGGATTAATTCTTGTTATATGTAGGACTTGATGATGTCTGAACATAATATGTGCTCAATTATAGCTGATGAATATTGAGTGGAAAGGTAAATGAATGTTAACACCTATAAATGTAATGAAAAGTAATTTGGTTATATTTAGTGAAGAGGGGAGCGAGGGAGAAGCTAATGTTATAGGAGGCCTAAAATATAGTAACTGTGACGCTAACCCTGAAGGAATCTAGAAGTTTCATAGCAACGAAAGGGCTGGAAGAAGAAACTCTTCACCAGAGCAAAGAGCCACTGCAGAGGTAAGAAGATGGTGGAGAGGGTGGGGAGCGAGAAGCTGCTGAAGTCTAGACTTCGAAAACAAGAGAGCAAATGACAGAAGCAGGCCACCACCAAAGATCCCAGGCCTTGACCACACCAGACCAGGAACAGGAAAAGAGTCAGACGAATCTACCCTTCGAGCTCCATCGCTCACCAGCCGTGTCACCTTGGTCGAGATCCCCAGCGCCACCGAACCTCAGTCTCCTGGTCTACAGCACACGATTGGTGAAGTGCCTACATTCCAGGTCTGTTGTGAGGATGACAGGAGACCCACATACAGCGTGAAGAGCAGCACCAGGCGTAGCGGATTTGTAGGTTTCAGGTAGAAGCTGGAACCTGCTTTCACCAGGAGCCTGACAATTCTGATTCGGTCATGTGTTAGTCAGGGTTCTCCTGAAAGGCAAAACCAATGGGACAGAGAGAGACCTATGTAGAAAGAGATTTATTATGAGGGACCAGCTCATCTGATTACAGGGGCCGAGAAGTCTCACTGTCTGCCTTCTGTGCTGTGGGTCCAGGAAAGCTGGTGGTGAAGCTCCAGGGCAAGCCCCAAAGCCTGAAACCAGGAACGCTGATGGTGAAAGGCCCACTCTGGGTCTGGAGGCCCCCAAACCAGGAGTGCTGACGTTCAAGGCAGGAGAAGACCTATGCCCCAGCTCACACAGAAAACAAATTCACAAATTCACCTCCTCTCCCTTTAGCAAACACCAGCAAGATCTGCCACCACTTCGCTAGCCCTCCAGGAAGCACCAGCCCTCCAGGAAGCGCCAGCCCAGCCAAAGGACAGACATTGGGCACAAAGACTCTAGGCAAACTAAGTCCTGGTGACACAAGGCTGAGAAAAGCTAAGCGGGGGTGGGGGTGGGGGTGGGTCGTGCAATGGCTGCTGGAGAGCTGGTCTCAGCAGGAAGCTCACACTTCCTTTCTCATCTGGCTCTTTCTTGCACAGACTCCTTCCTTGCAATGGCTAGGAGGGAGGCCCTCTCTTCCTCTTCTTCCTCTTCTCGTCCACCAGCCTTGGTGTAGCCATGTTTCTGTGATCCTGGTGAGCTCTTCTCATCTTTGCATCCACCAGGGGATCTACCCAACTGCCCAGTCCAGACTAAAACTTGGAAGGTCGGGTCTGGAAAGGACATTATTCCATCCTCATGGTACAGAAGAAAAGACTGAGGTTCAGAAAGGTCGTGTGGCCTGCTGATGTCCCACTCTGAATCGGTGGTGGAGGCAATGGGCACTGAGAATGTGGTTGCCAGCTGATCCATTAGAAAGATTCTAGCTGCAAGTAACAAAATGCCCAACACAAAAGGGCTTAAGAATGAGAACGCTTACTATCTGATGTCATCAGGAGCCCTACTAATTCAGTCACTAACAGGATCCTAGCCCCTTCCCCCCCTGCTCTGGAGGGGTGTTGGCAATTGTCCCTAGGCTTGTCTGCTCCTGGCGGCAAAGTGGCTGCAGCAGCTCTGAGCATCATGATCTAATCCACTAATACCCCTCAAAATTTAGAATGTCCTTCTTTTGTGCCTGTTTTAGGACGAGAACTCTTCCAAGACTCTTCTGCAGGTTCCATGGCACTTCATTGGTTAGAATGACAAATAGAAATACTGTGAGTGGCTGGCTCAAGAGAAGCCAGTTTTCGATGACGAACAGGGGTATAGGAGAGCTGAACAATGTGAATGTCCTGCCAGTAAAGGAGAAGCTGGGGACTGAATAGGATGTGGGCAACAAACAGCTAGACATGCTGCTTAGGTGTGGCCCTGGTTGCCAGCTTCCTGGGGACACAAGGAGGCAGCTTTTCCAGGAATACAAGGGTCTGTCGGTGCTTGTTACAGTCCGTGTTTCTGGTTTGTTCCTTCTTTGCAAACATCCTGTGTGTAGAGCTGAACAGCCAGATGAAATGCTGACCAGCCATGTCCGACTAGGCTACCTAGCATCTTGAGCCCCCAGAGCCTCGGTTCACTTGGCCACCTGGGAGCAAGTGCCACCGCCCATTTCACTCTGCACCCCAACTCTTAGCACAATGTCCCAACACAAGGGAGATGCTCAAAAAATGCTGCCATGAAATTCGTAAGCCCAAGATAATTGTCCCTCTCTTACAGGGTTGTAATTGGAATCCTGTGTGATAATGTAGAAAAAAGTATTTTGTTAAAAGTGCAAGGAGGTGTTAATATCTTCATGATTCCACTCTCTTCTCTTTCCTCTCCACCTCAAAAGTATCTGACTCTTTACAGAAAGTTACACATATCTCTCCTGGCTCAGAAACCGCAGGACTTCTGAATAAGGAGAGGATAGTAAAAGGCAAGTCACAGATCTGAGTCTGTCTTATTTGGCCCAGGCTGCCATAACAAAATACCACGGTTGGTCTTAGAGTGTAAATAACAAATTTATTGTCTCACAGTTCCAGAGTCTAGAAGTCCAAGGTCAAGGTGTCATCAGGGCAGTCTGCTGGTGAGACTTCTCTTCCTGGCTTACACACAGTCCCCTCTCACCATGTCCTCAGGTGGATTTTCCTCTGTGCGCACATTGTGGAGGACGGGGTCGGATCTAGTACCTTTTCCTCTTTTCATAAGGTCATCAGTTTCATCAAGTTTGGACTCCATCTTTATGACCTCGTTTGCTACAGCGGAATGGCAGCATGGCAGTCATCCGAAACAGCAGCATTCTCAGACTTCATCAGCTGACGATGTTACTTCTATTGTCACTCCCCAGGCTCATCCGTCCCTAGTTCTGTCAGCATTTGCTGTCGGCTTTTTCTCTGCCCAACCACTTGCATTAAGGGTCCGGTGGCCCAATCAGAATCCCATTTCTGGTCTGCTACCTTGACTTTCTCCACACTCCTTTGATTTTGTCATCATTCATTAGTATAGATTAGATTGTGCTATAGTTGTTAACAACTGCAAAACCTCTGTCACTTAAAACAGCAAATTTATTGCTCCTAATCTCTATGGCTGACGTTGTGCCTGGGCCTCTGATCCACACAGTCATGCAGGGATACAGGCTGATTTAGATTTCACCTGATTATAACATCTCTGTTTTAAAAGTATCTGCGGGAGGGCAAGTGGAGAAAAGTGCACCAACTCTGGGACACTCATACATCATCTCGGTTACATTCCATTGACCAGAACTAGCCACCTATTCCTGACACTTTCATGTGAACAGGAAAATGAGAGCTTTGGAAATACTGGTGAGCACTAGTAGTATCTATAACTCGTACTTTCCTCTAAAATCCCTGAGCCTTTCCTAGTCAGGAGAGCCTCCCTGGTCCCTTCTTGCCTTGCCAGAAACAGAATATACACTTACAGATTCCCAGTAGGTGTGGCCAGCAACGCACAAAGAGCCACCCGCTATCTCTGAGTCAGTCATTTCAACGTGTTTCTAATAAGGCTTTCAGGAACGAAAAGGGATGGCTCTGTCTCCCTCCTGTCCAGAAACTGGAACTTCCAGAAACAGAATTCCTCTGGCCTCTCATAGCAAGGAGCTCAGCGGTAGAGAGGATCAGCAGGGGGAAACGTCACCACCTCCCACTACCCCTAACTCACGAGGGAACACTGACTGAAACCCCTAGTTTTTCCCCCTCCCAGAGACCTGGGCCCACTTGGCTAAGGAACCCAAAGATAAATAATTCAAGCCAAGACATGCCACTGTGCTACTGTTGTTGTGGGGGATTTAGAGCACGCATCGCTCATGCTCCTCTTGCTGCCACAAGAAAAATTACAAATTGATCCACAGGACCTCACTCTCTGCTCATACTTCTCCAGGGCTGCCACTGCTTCTTCTCTCTATAAGTAATGGCTGAGCTGGTGACAGTAGGATTTAGGGCTGGTACAGGAAAGAGAAGGAGGGGCTGGCAGGGGCGAGTGGAGAGGATAGGAAGAGTGGACAGTGGGAGGAGGCAAGGCTGCAGAGCTGGATTTGACTACAACGCAAAATGCTGAGCTACCAGCCACGCGTTCCCACAAAGAAATAAAGCAAGCACCTTGCCGCTCAGTTTGCAGGGTCATTGTCTTTTGTTTCCTTCAGAGTAAGGACTAAAATTATTATTAGCCACCATTTCTCCAGCCTTTGTTTTGTGCTAAGAACTGTTCTAACTATTTTCCATGCTCATTAGTTCCATTACTCAGTTGAACTAATTAGAATTAGGCTTGTCTTGGAGTGACAGCAAGCTCAGAGGAACAATGGTTTACTCAAGGCAGGTAATTCAGCTGTGGGAGTTGAGCTATTCAGGGTTGGTATGCACCTGACTGGGCCCAGAACCCAGGCTCCCTCCGTCACAGTGCTCCGTCTGCCTGGCCTCCATCTCCCAAGTCCTTGGATGCACCAAGGTAATGACCATTCCAGCTCCAGCCACAATGTCTGAATGGCTGCTAGTAGGTTGGAAACAAGGGAACAGCTTGCTCTTCTTTTTAGAGACACTTCCTGGAGGGTGCACATGCTTCTAGTTGCATTCCATTGGCTTGAACTTAGTCATGTGGTCAGACTAGCAAAGGAGACTGGGACATGTAGTCCTGACTCCGGACAGCCGTATACTCAGCATTTGGGAATTCCGTACAAGATGGAGAGAAAAGTGATGGAGGAACGACTAGTAGCATCAATCCTATCATTCATCTCATGACAATTTTTTGAGGTAGTACTGTTATTAAAAACCTCTAACAGATCAAGTAACTGACACACAGAATGTTTGCATGAAATTCCCTGATCAAAATCATTCTCGTCTTTCAAGTTGCTTAACAAACATTAATGACAGTCTACCTTATATTAAGTGTTCAACTATCAGCCAGGAGAAAATATGAGCTCCTTGAGGGAAGGGCTAACCATATAACTCATCTCTCCCTGGTGTCTAATATTCTGCCTAGCACAAAGGGGATGAATATTCAGCAAATAAACATTTGTCATAGAGTATCGAAAGAATGCATCTTTCCTTTAGATCTGTCATCATCACATTCATTTCGCAAACCTATCAATTAGCTGTTCTACACAATTAGCAGTCATAACTCAAAATAAATACACATTACATCTACCATCCTGGAACTTCTAGTGTAAATTTGGGAGCATTTGAAATGAAAAGAATAGCATTCACCTCTTTCCCCACCCTCTTATCTGGAGCAGTAAAACCCTGCTAGGCGGGTAGAGGGGTTCTCTGCAGGCTGGCTGTCTAGCCGGGGGGAATGAATTCTTGCCTCCCTAGGGAGGAAGCAGGGCTGCACCCAGGAATACAAAACAGCAGCTCAGCAAGCTTCCCAGACCCACCACCACCCCTGGAGCTGACGAGGCTGAACAGTTCAGGCAGAGTTCATCTTAAGTGACTTGCTCATCACCCCACTCTCAGCCCGTTCTTTGCGGCATTTGCAATTTCTCTGCTCCGGGGGTCAAGTCTCCAGTGTGCCCTCCCTGAGTAATTGTGAAATTATTATGGTTGGTGATTTTAATTTAAATTGGATGGAGAAATGTCATACTGCGGTCGACTCATTTGCTATGGATTTTCACTTAACCAAATTGATTAGTCAACCAACTAGACTTAACTTGAGAGTTGTAATCATTCATTATTAGATCTCATTTTTCCCAACGCACCCAGATGATGTCAAGAAATTAAAACTGCAGCAAAAACTTCAGCAGCGTTGTCTCATCAAGGCAGTGGGGTCTGCCTGAAAGGCCTCAGAGATGGAAGCAGCTGTGAAAATCTGGGGAGCCACAAAGGCCAAGTTCCTGGGCAAAATACTGCCTCAGAAGAATGACCAAAAGCAGTGAGCTGGCCATTCAGCAGGAGGAAAACAAGTTCTCAGAAATTGGTTGGTTCTTCCTCCCTTCCCCACAGGTCAAACTTCTACTCATCCTTCAAAATTTTCTTAAAGTTGCCACTTCCTTGAAGCCTTCTGTGGTGGACTGATATAGTCAACCTGAGCTGGAATGCCCAGCTAGACTGAGTTGGTGTGATTCTGGGGATAGAGGATCCACCTGAAGGTTATTGTTGCCACAACTTAAAAGAGAGCGGGAGCAGAGGATAGGGGCCAGCTGTTTCCCAGGAGAAGCTCTGTTGTGACTGGTTCTCCTGAAGGGAACTTGGGGGTTCTCATCAGAGAAGGAGCTCTGGGCCTTGCTGACATTGAGGGTGGCTGCTGTTGCTTGGGGGGATGGTGGGGGTTGGTCTTCATCTCTGCTTCGGGCATTGTATCCTGGTTCCAGTATAGATTTCTTCAGCCATTTAGTGCAGACACAGACATACATGGGACAGTGCTGTGGGCTCTCAGACCTTGACTGGATCTTTTGGGTCTCCAGTGCATAGGTAGACATTCGGCACTCTTCCTGCATTTGGTTTATGGGTGAATGTTGTAACTTGTAAATGTTCTGTATTAAATCTGCTTTCTTGCAAACTATTGGCTCTAGAAAGGTAACTAATACACCTTTCATAACTCTCCAGACAGAGTAGTTTCCCACCTGTCCACTCCTACAGTACATCTCCATTAGAGAAGGTGGTATATTTGCAACTAATTATTACACATCTTTTCTCTTTTGAACCATAAGTTTCTGAAGGCCAGTGTCAGGTTAAGTGTTGTATTCTGGCTCCTATCACTGCACTTAACACACAGTACAGGCCCTCAGTAAATGTTGGTCATTGGATTGTGTGAGTAAATAAATTGCCTAAGGGACAATCCCTGTTTCTACACATGGCGATGAGTTCTAAGGGCAAAGCAAGATTCATCACTCTGGATTCTTGAAAGCGAGCAAGAAAGGCTATATCCCGAAAGGAAATGACAGTCCCTCTGCTTCTGCCCTGGACAGACTAACTCCAGACCATCTTGTGGAAGAGTACTACTTGCAGAAATTTGGAAAAGAAGAGTTACTGTGTGGGAAGGGATGTTTTTTAGGACGTGCAGCCTAGGCAGCTGTTCAGAGGGCCTTATGATTTCATGCTGGCCATTGTCACCTCTTGAAATTGTTAATAATTATTGGGAAAGGAACCTGCATTTTAATTTGGCAGTGGGAAGCACCAAAATTTATGTAGCTGTTCTTGCATATGGTAGTGAGACTTGAAACCACATCTTAGCAGAAATGGCTAAGGATCTAGGATGTTTCCTGGAGGAGGGAATCCTCAGCAAAGACAACTAACTAGCTTCAAACATGGAAATTCATGTGGAAAAGCATGAGGCAGTTTCTGCACTGTCCCAGGGGACAGAATCAGAGCCACTGGGTTGGGGCTCGCTCGGGTTTGCTGCAGTGTTGATGGGCAGGGCTAGCAAGTACTTTGCATTGACCAGAGTTATTTGAAAAGGGCACTTCAATGTTGACATGCAGAGTCTGGCCAGAGTAATTCAAACCAGGACTATATTTGGCATAGGAGATTTTACAAATAGAGACTGAAGCAACAGACTGGACTAAAGAAACCCTATGCTTCGTTCTTAGTCCATTTATGTTGCTGTAACAGAATCCCATAGACTAGGTAATTTATAACAAACAGAATCTTATTAGCTCATGGTTTTGCAGGCTAAGACATCCAATAACAAGATGCTGGCACCTGGTGAGGTCTTCTTGCTGCTTCCTAACATGGTAGAAGGAACAACACCACAGACGGGGGAGAGAGAGAGAGAGAGAGAGAGAGAGAGAGAGAGAGAGGACAAGAGGAGACAAACCCGCTCATTCCCATGACAACTTTAGTCCACTTGTGACCCAAACTCCTCTTAAAGGCCCCCACTTCTCAATATCATTGCAATGGGAATTAAATTTCAATGAGAGTTTTGGAGGGAACAAACATTCAGACCACAGCAGTTTCCATGTCTAAGCAATCCCATCTCTTTTCCTCTTTTGACGGTCTTTGAAAATTGATTTATAGGGAATTTGTACCTGTGCATAATGAATGTTATCATTATGTATATCTAAAATGTACCACCAAAACTTTAAAAATGGGAAAAGAAAAAAAATTGATTTATAGTAATGATATACTGTATTATGGGATATAGTGTGACCATTCGATAAGTGTATACAATAAGTGTAATGATCAAATCAGGATACTTACCACTTCCATCTTCGTTTAAACATTCATCACGTCTTTGCATTAGGAACATCTGCAGTCCTCTCTGCCGGTGCTCTATAAAGTATACAAGTTTCTGTGAATTGTAGTCACTTCATGGTGCTAGAGAATATTAAATATATTTTAGTAGCTGTCATCTGACTTCCTTCTACCTTTTCTCCCCTTTACCTTTCCTGGCCTCTAGTGACCACTATTCTACTCTGTGAAAAAACTTTTTTAGTTTCCACATGAGAGAAAACATACAGTATTTGTCTTTCCATGTCCAACTTAGTTTGCTTAATGTCCTCCAGTTCCATCCATGTTTCCACAAAAGACAGGACTTCACTCTTTTGAAC